>CAAKHC010008993.1:8959-52893 GCA_901007825.1 Macroramphosus scolopax | reverse complement strand
AACTTGGCGCACGGATGAGCTTCATTCTTCCACAGAGCAATGGAACTACACCCTATTCAGTTTTTTGCCCTCGAGACAACACCGGCCTGGTCCGAGTCGCTATCATGCAGCTGGAGACGAAGCTTGTGCAGGGAACTGAGAAGAGACTGTAACAACCTCCCACTGCGTCAAACTCATAAAACAAACTCCACTGCTGCACTTTTACATGCCCCTGCCTAACAGTAATATGAGACAAAACACCCGTAAAGTTGGAGGTTTAAAATATTCCTTTATTGCTTCTACCCCCATTTTCTGAATTATGCATACAACCTTTCGGCAGGAATAAAGTGATGACTAATTTATGAGATTATGGGGTAGTGGAGCGCCAGGGCCCAAAGGAATATGTAGCAATAAACATATGAGAATACGAGGGGGCGTTCAGTGCAGTCAAAGTATCAGGACAGTTTCTCTCTTTTTGTCTCCGTACTCCGGCAGAGTTTAACACAATGACTATGTGGTTTTAAGAGCTGACGTTCAGCAGTAGATTGATCTATAATCAGGTGAACACGGTGGAACTTGTAGGCTGTTAGACTCCTAAAATAAGACCTGTACAGAGAGCTAAGATTGCTACCGTTCATATAGTGCAGATGTTAATACACTTAAATTCAAGTTAAGAGCTTTAACTCATAGTTAAGTTTAATAAAGGGCTGCAAGCTGCTGCAGGCTGCATGCTGCTGCTGCTGCTGCTGCTGCGCAGGCTGCTTCTATACGCTGCTGCTGCTGCAAAGAAATGTCCCTGAGCTAGTGGGAAAATAAAATAAAACGAGTGTGTGTTGTTTTCCTAAGAACCAGTTGGGGCAGGTGCTTGCAGCCAGGTAGGTCGGTAATCACACCTGCTTCTACCTGCCCGGTCAATATTGCTCCCTGCCAACCGTTCCCTCCCGTTTCTCCTTTCAGAGTCCCACGCCTGTTTGGAACCGGACGGACACACACACACACAAACATGCACACGCTCATAAACTGTAGCCAATCAGTTTCATGGAGCTCTGATGCACACAACACAGGGCACAGATGGTACATGCTGCAGAGTAACTGGTCATAATGCTAGAAATAAATGAATCATTTCCTCGGAATGACTGAGAGCCTTTTTCTTTTTTAAGGAAACAAACACTTTGACCAACGGTCCCAGAGATGAAGCAAGACAAGTCATCCTTCCCTTTCAATCATAATGAAAATAGTTCAGAGATATAAACCTTTTCTTAAAGCATATCTACTCCTTTGGCCTACGAGTATGAAAGTATTTTCAATTTAACAACTGGTTACAAGATGTCTCCTGCTTCATTAAGAAGGTTTATATATTTGCATTGAAGTTGTATATTTAGCCACAACTGGCTTCTAAAGTAGTTGCCATTGGGGTGAGGTTTGTTTGTTTGCAAGTCTCAGCATTTAGCACAGCGAATCTCAATATCAAAGTAACAAAACCAGTCTTACTCCCAATATGCTATGGCCAAGAACCAGTTCATATCTGAACCGTGGGGTGCGGCAGAAAATACACAAGTTAGCTTGAAAAAGTTGTGGGCAGATTCAAGCACTCCTTGAGGAAGGTACGTGACTTGTGAGTTCAAAAAGTGTTGATCTGAAGGACATGAACCATTCGGTGACGGGAGGCTGGGAGCCAACACCACCTCAGCTAGATGTGCTTGACATGTGGAGCCTGAGTGTCATAGATGTGATTTTCTCTACTTAAGCTATTGAGAGTCAAATCGCCATGGAAACCCAGATAGACGTTTGAGCGGCTTTCGGTTCGAAACACTCAGCTCCAGCTACGAATTCCTCTCACGCTCATGAAAAACCCTCCTAATGCACGCCGCTCCCTTCCTCTGATCATCCCCTTTTCTCCCCCCCCCCCTTCTTCATCTTTCCCCTGCTCTGTAAGGCAATCATCACAGCGCTGCGGTGCGAGAGCGTCTTAGCTTTGGCAGATAAATGCTGGGAGATTGTCAGTAATGACGGGTCCACCAGCGCTGAAACTTCCCCGAGCTGCTTGTTTCAGCAGTAATTACGACGGGGGAATGGTGCACCGTGACTGGCTCTAAAAAGCTTACCGAGCCTTTTGCCTGTGATGCCATGTCAACTTCTTTATGCCAGGCAAGTCAGTGGGAGAAGTGAAAAGGGGACTCGTGTGAAACAAAGAGGTAAAGAGGCAGAGGCTCGAAATCTGCAGAGGCCGAGGGGAGGGGAGGGGGAGTGTGCCAGAGTCCATGAATAGGGATGAGATTGGATCACTGGCGCTGAGTGTCGTCCAATCACAGCTCTGCTGAGGAAGGTGGAGTGTGAAGTGATAAGACAGGTGAGCAGAAATACGAAGGAGAGGATGGAGCAAATAATAGGGAGGACGATGGGCTCCAGGAGGCGGCAGGAGAAGTGATTGAAAATGACCACAAAGACTGATAAGTGTGTGTGCATCCGAAAAGGGCTCTGTGGCACCACATAGAAAACCAAAAATCTATTATCTTGCTTTGCCTCTGACACTTTCCCTGCAACCGGCCATCAGTAATCACCTCCTCACCCTCTCAGCTGCTTCATCCTCACCCCCAGTTGGCGTCCCATCCTCCCACTCTCATCCCGTGATCTCTGAGACACACCGGTGCTTACGAGGAGAGCGCTTTAAACCCAGCTCTCAAAAGACGTGTGCAAATGTGTGTGTGTGTGTGTGTGTAGATGTCACGGGGAGAGTGCTCCGCTTCTTCCTCCCACAATTGGGTAGATATTGGATATTGAGTGCAGAGGCGAAGCCTGCTGAGAGGGGATGAAGGAATTTAACACACCCACACATACAGAAGTATGATGTGGTCGATATTATTGAAAGTAGCGAGAGTTGGGGTTCTTGGGAGGGAGGGGGAGCTTTAGTGGATGTATTCACCTGTGTCGGCTTCCATAGAGAAGTAATCTATCACATGTCAGGGACACGGGCTGAGGGCGGTCATGATAAAGGACCACTGCAGAGGAAAAGAAAAGATCATTCTGTTCCTTGCAGTGAGGGGAAACTGGAAGGTTCTTTATAAGTTTGTAAAAGGGCAGCAGGATTATCCTGTATGCGCTTGATTTTACACAGTTAAAAGAACACCTGCACATTGTCAGCTAATAGAATCGCAACTACACATAAAATCCAGTGTTTCTTACTCTGCAGGGAAGTTGATACCAGTGACATGATCGGTTCTGCTTATCGGTCCGATTCTTTATATAAGTATGCCTGCGTGGCTCAAATTTGACTTAAGATAGACTATATAGACTAAAGTATTGGGCCACTCCTCTTAATCATTGAATTCAGGTGTTTCATTCAGTCCCATTGCCATAGGTGTATAAAACCAGGCACCTGGCCATGCAGTCTGCCTTTACAAATATTTGTGAAAGGCCGGGTCGTTCTAAAGAGCTCACTGAATTGGAACGCGGTTCTGTAATAAGATGCCACCGTTGCCACAAGTCAGTTGGTGAAATGTCTTCTCTCTTATACCACAATCAACTGCAAGTGGTATTATTGCATAGTGGAAACGTTTAGGAACCACAGCAACTCAGCCACGAAGTGGTAGACCATGTAGAGTAACAGAGCGGGGTCACCGAGTGCTGAGGAGCATAGTGCGTAAAAGTCATGTCAATAGCATGGAAACTGCACCAGGAGCTTCATGGCATGGGGGTCCATGACCGAGCAGCTGCATGCAAGCCTCACATCACCAAGCACAATGCCAAGCGTTGGATGGAGTGGTGTAAATTAAGCCGCCACTGGACTCTGGAGCAGTGGGAACATGTTCTGTGGACTGCCGAATCACGCTTTTCTATCTGGCAGTCTGATGGACGAGTCTGGGATTGGCGAATGCCAGGAGAGCGTGACCTGCCTGACTGCATTATACCAACTGTAAAGTTTGGTGGAGGAGGGATGATGCTATGGCCTCTGCCCCTTAGTTCCAGTGAAGGGAAATCTTAAAGCTTCACCTTACCAAGTCATTTTGGACAATTCTATGCAACCAACTTTGTGGAAAGAGTTTGGGGAAGGCCATATTCGTCAGCAATGTTCAATGTGTACATATTATATAACACTCACAAAAACGGGGAGCACACTTGCAGTCCTTCATTAATTACTGGTAATTTGTCTGTGGGTATCATCTCACTTCACAAACTCTTAAACCCAAGCGGAGCACATTTACATTCCAGCAAACAGCTTGCAATTACCTGTTTCAATGGTACGAGTTGGCAATTATTACGGCAATCTTCCTGAACACCCCACCTGGGGAATTTGTAAACATCAATTATAAGAAACAGGAGAGCCTCTCAGATAAACAGTCAAACGCTCTCCAGACAGGATGGAGGCAAGAGAAACAAAGAGTTTGTCCATGTGATTCCTCTCGGGTAAAGAGAAGCCGAATGCTTGCTGGGAATTCTCCAGACGATCACATACACACGGGCTCATCGTTTGCACCAGGGAGATGGAACAAATGTAATTCAGGTGTTTACAGTGCACAGAGACCAGGTTGTTTGTAGATGAGTTGGTGTGAGAGGGACTTCAGTCGGACAAAACAAGAGTTTTAAAGATGACACCTGTGGCTGCAGGGAACTATTGAACATTTAACAGATTAATCAATGAGAAAAACTCTTAATGCAAATCATGATTAGATGCAACAGTAACTCCAGTTAGTTAACAAGCCGCTGGTCTCTGAATGGCTAAATGAACAATATGAAACAAAAACAACACTGAACCTTTCTGCTAACTAAACCGCACGTCTGAATTCCACCTCGAGCACGCTGATATAATCTAAAATCCATTCTAAGTAAGCGGTACTAATGGCATAAGTTGAATAAGATAAAAACTCAAATCACAGCTGCTGCCAACGGAGTTAACGACATAATCCTCCTTTACGAGGGGGTTAACCCCGGAGAGAAACGGCTTACTGACGTCTTGTGCTTTAGTGGCAGACTGTGTGTGTGCGTCTCACTGATTCACATATACAACGTCAAGTGTTCACTTTCTCAGACTAAAACCCCCGGAGTCAACTTCATCCCACTCAAGTGCATCAATTGAGAGCAAAAATGAGTGAGGCGGTCACTTCCTGGTTCCAAATCATTTGTGATCATACTTCATTATGATGAAGACCTTAAATGAATTAAGAGACTTTGAGCTGCATCTCTGTAAAACGGAGTTGGATGGGTGGAGTCGTGCCGGCGCTGTGGAGGTGAAGAAGGAGCTGAGTCCAATCTACAAGTCCATTTACGTTCCAACCTTCACCTGTACTCACGAGCTTCGGATAGTGACCGAAAGAATAACATCACAGATACAAGCAGCCGAAACAAGTCTCTTCTCCAGGGTAGCTTAGAGACAGGGTGAGGATCTCAGACATCCGGAGGGAGCTCCGAGCATAGAGCCGCTGCTCCTTCACATTGAAAGGAATCAGCTGAGGTGGTCTGAGCATCTAATTAGGACGCCTACCGGATGCCTCCAGTGGTTCGGAGGAAGTCCAGCTGGAAGGAGGTTAGTGCAAGACCCAGAACACATTGCAGGGATTAGATATCTCGCCTGGCCTGGGAACACCTTGGAATTACCCCAGGAGGAGACGGAGAGCGTTGCTGGGAAGAAGGATACTCTGGGTTACCTTCTTCAGTCTTCTGCACAAAACAGATGGATTGAAGGATGGAAGGGTGGATTTTTGGCCAAAACCAATTTAAGAAAATCACAGGGAAAAGGGCCTCTGATCAAAAAAGCAACCACTTAATTTGTAAAAAAAAAAAAAACAGACAAAGGAAGAAAAAAGTATTTGATGCCCTCCAGCTGATAGATGAAATTCGTATTTGAAGCCCTCCAGGCGAAAGATGTAATTTGTCTTTGAAGCCCTCCAGGTAAAAGATGCAACACCAGGATGGCGGTGTAAAGATGAGAAGGCGTTTCAGTACATTGACTTCTCCTGCTATGCATTAGCTTATGACACATTCTTTGAATCGGGCTTATTTTTGCAGGCATGCTGGGTTATGTAATTCCTATTATTTTTGACACATTAATCCCAACCAAAGCAAAATGCATGGCTGGACCCAAAAGCTCCAGCACGCTAACCCTCTGATCTTCAGAGACTCCCAATCAACCTTCCCTTAGGACCACAAACTGATCGGCTCCACCTAAAGAAAGAAAATACTGAGGTGAACTCCTTCCAGTCTTTGCTTGCTGTGGACCTCATTTTCACCCACCTCCTCAAATCCCTGTATCCCTGTAACTTTGATGTCCAGCCAGCAAAGGGCTTTGAAAAAGCCTGCAATCTCCCCACCATGACCAGGCAGGGGATTAGCCAAGCCCCGCAGGACCGAGTGGAAAGAGGACGTTTGAGGGCTGCAGGAGGAGTAGCCCCACTTCCATAAGGGCTGTGTATGTACGCAGCTCTCTCTGTGGCCAGAGCTGTGGGGGATTAACAAGCTACTAAAGAAGCAGGGAACAGACCTCCAGCCCATTTCTTCCTGAGTTCCACAGAAAACAATTCTCATGACCGCCTCGTTTACTGCTTTCTATTGCTGCACAGAAAACATCTTCAGAGTGTCCCAATCAAGGAAGCAGAGGCTTCAACTAACGGTTGAAAAGTGACATTTCAATCTCAGTTAAGCTCCTTTAATCAGATGATCTGTCACAATGAAAGTCACCCTAGAAACTATGTTTTCCATTGTGAGCCGTATATATATATAAAAAAAAGAGATTCTTATTCTTTAATCTAATCTGAGCGCCAATGTTTGCCTACACTTCGCACTGTAAATATTTCATGAGGCATGCAAACAGAAAAGTATAAAAAGGAGAATGTGCTGATGTGGTGAACGCCGTCTAAATGTGTCTGGAGCGGCGAGGAGAAATCTTATTGCAGGGAAACAAGCGTGGCGAGGAGGCCTCGTTCAGCTTACTTTTATAAAAAGGAGATCAATACGACCAGTCGAGTCGATTGAAACTGTTGCTGGCGTTCCTCACTGAAATGCAACTGAGTCTAAAGCAACTCAGGAAACAAAACGAAGGGACTTCCAATAAGTAGAAGTCATAGAGAGAGAAGAACAATAAGCCTCGATTTTTAAACAGCAGATCCAAACACTGCTGCTTCCCCATCAGTGCTTTTCAAGTAATGGAGTCCTTTGTCTTATCTGTGACTGAGAGGAGTTTGAGGACTTCACCCTTCATCCTGTTGTTACACGGTGGCTTGTGGAAATGGAAGATGGCCCGAATGCGTGGGTGGGTGTGCGAGGAGAAGCTTGGTGACCGCGCGAGCACATCAAACTGGAAACGGTCTTAATAAAGCTTCCCTCTATCCACCCGGGAGATCTCCTCACCCCAATTATATGCCTGACACCTCTATCCTCCTCCACTTCCTCTCATTTCTCACAGCCCCCCTCCCGCCACCATCCAGCTCCCGGCTCTGATCATGGCTCTCTCTTTGCTGTGCTCATAGTCCCTGTGGGCTAAAAGAATATCAAGCTGCTGGTGGTGTTTGCTTCACAGCGAGCAGCCCAAACTGCTGCAACCCATCAAGTATTGACAGAAGATCAGTGGCTTTTAGTTCATCTTCTCCTCCTCTCTTGACAACTTTGTATGGATGTGTTTTCAGTAAGAAACAATAATGGGTGTGGTTCTGTTTTTGATCAAAATTGGCGTCCCAATGAGGTTCAGCTGCATCTCCTAATGACCGGTCTGAGGGAGCACACGTGCTACTGATGGGACGCTACGTCCAAGCCCATGAACAGGCGGATGCATTCAACAACAACCCATCGACCTGCAAAGCACCGCAACGGGACTTGTGCATCGACTAAAGGCCTGGGAATAATCACATGACCAATAATGCAAATGGTAATTTCACGATTGACCTGTTCAGTTAAAAAGGTCATCAGCTGATGATCCTTGAAGACGAGCAACAACAAGCGTTCATCAAGCAGAGAGTTTATGGATATAAAAAAAGGGGGGATTCTGACATTTGATAACTTAGTTTCACGTACTTGGACGAGCAAACGCAGCAATGCTAACACACGCTCTCAGATGATGTTTATATTCCTGTGCGTTGTCACGTGGTACTTGCAGTCTGTCCATCTGCGCTGACATTGCAAGTCTGATTAATTTGACCCCTCAGGGTCACCAGACTCCCTTAGGATTAATACAAAGTCTTCCTTTACTTGAAATGAAGACGGATCATTTTACCACGTTGATGGCGTGAAGGAAAGCTAACGGTGTGTGGGATGTAACACACCAACAACAGAACAACTCCTGCTGACATGTATGCTTGTTTTACCTTCAGGTGCTTTCAGGGTCACAGCGAGCCTGCATCTGGTCAACCATCTGTTTCCCGCCATCCCATGAGGCTCCCTGTCACCAGCGCTCCTTGTCCCCGTCCTCTACTGTCCACGTCCAGTATGAACCCACCGGGGAAATTACCCGTCCAGACACAACAGCCTCTATGTGATTCTACAGGTTCTACTATTTGACCAGCTCACCAGAAAAACCACCAGGTGTGTACGCTTCATTAGTATGCAGTATGCACACGGTAGAAGAGCAGTTATTAGGTCATACAATGTAGTACAGCGTACGAGGTAAACACCACAGCAAGAGGAGGTGTCACCTTCACAGTCCAGACAACTACCAGCTCGTTGAGCAGATCAGGCAGATGCAGCAGCAGGTAAATTACAACGTAGAGAAACAGTCTTTAAGTAGCAGCATTGAATCTAAATATCACAGTGCAGGGACTCTCAAACTGCAGTCCTGACGTACCTTTATCTTCCCGGCAGTTGACCCGTAGCCGTGCACCAGGCAGGCTGGTTCACACAGCAGCTGCTGCTGTCATCGGCTTGTATCCTGGAAGAAGAAAAAAAACAAAAGAGCACTTTAACATCTGTGTGCATCTAAGACGTACCGCTCTGCAGTGCGAGCGAGTAAAAATAGATTTGTGAAATATATTTAGGAGCTGGTGTGCAAATTATTTAAGTAATAAAATGACAGTAATAGCGTTCATTGTGCTGAACCTGGACACCCGTCCATGCACGCAGTCGGTAGGTGGAGCTACATACAGCCCACGAGTCAAACTAAAGACCCTTTATTGAGGAGAACACATTATTACCTGGTGCAAAAAGAGCAAGTAACACAGTGAAACAACTGAAACCTGAATAACAATTAAATCAATGCTGGATTTGCTATTGAAGAAAATGTGAACTCAGTTGCTTTTGCATGCGTGAGAACGTGTTGCTTTTTGTATTAAAAAAAAATCTTTTGACAAATCCACAGATCTGAAATGTGATGGCATCTCAGCACACAATCTGCTCGGGCAATCTGCTTGCAGGGAAACATCTTCACGTTGCCAGCGATCAACGCTAAACAAAGCTCCATATAATGCTGTTTGCATGCAAAGTCATGTCTTATATAACACAACCTGATAGAAAATTTTCTCTTCTTGTGGAGAAGCTCCTGGACGCACGGTATTTAGTTCAGCCTCTGCTGATTAGTTTAACTGAACAGTGAGTGTAAAAGGAAAACATCAGGTTCAATCTCAAGTAAAACTCTCAGGCGGGGTTCATGTGTAAAGTTCATTCTTTTCCATCACACTAAGCATCTTTTTATTTTGACCTAGCAACTCTTTGCAGCTCCTAACGGAGGAAGAAACTGGCCTTAATCATCCGTTAAACTTTTTGAAGATGCTGTCAGAAGCACTGACCCCTTGTTGGAGCCCGGCCAGGACAAAAACTAATTCTGACAAATGGTGATGATAGAGGTCGTGACCTCGAGCGCAGCACATTTGAAGTAGCTAGGTCCAGAAGACTTGCAGAGGCAGCATCCTCTGGATTAGCGAGACCACCAGCTGGCTGCCACATGTCCATGGAGGCTCAGTTAAGGTTAAGGCGAAGCCAGCTCGACAGCTTATTTCTCCAGTCGAACTTCGAAAGGACGACTGTCACTCTGATTATGAGCCGCAGCCTCTGCCAGGTAGCATGTGCTCCTTATTTATTTGGTTTATTTTCTTTGTAGAAACTCTCATAGATCATGCCTGAGCCTACAGGGCCGCCTGGGAATAAACCTCAAACATCAGAGAGAAAGATAAGGCCTCGTGCAGGCACGGCAGACATTATCTCAGGAGCACTCAAAGTTTCCAGACTACAACTGGCCTCTGAATCCATCGAGATGAACTCAGTGTTCGTGAGTTTCAGTAACTCGGATCGACTGGCAATCAGCTCGAATCACGTCCACGTGTCATCCGTCATTTCTGATCTAATGAATTCAGCAGGGCAGGATTTTTGCGAAGCCTCAGATGTCAGCGGGTGGTGATTGGTGTTCAGGGATGGGCATTACAAGCAGAAACTCATTGATATTCATCCCCAGAGACCAACACGTTTTCGATGTTCACAACTCTTCTTTTTATTTTCATCACATCATGTTCCTCAGTTATGCTTCTCTGAATGAGCTCAAATCCATGACAGAATCCGATCAAACCACGTTAAAAACACCGGGTATAATGACCAGCGCCAGCAGCAAACCTCTCGTAATATCATTAGTTATTATTAGAGTCATTTCACGTGGCCAGTTAAACTGGGTTCTTAAGGCTTAAAGCTATTCATACTTGTGCACTGGTGGACTGTCTATTTCAGTCTGCTCTCTGAGTGACATCATTTATTTACAAAGAACAGAACAAGTTTGCATTTGATAAAGTTTCATCCATCCAGTCCCGGGTTCTGAAGAGGAACACTAAGTCTCCCCTGCAATGTGAAGGAGAAGAATCCATGGAATGTTTGATTCGGTCGCACTTCCTCCATCTTTCAGCCTGCGTGATCTGCAGAATCAATTAGGGATGAATGGCCTCTGATGGAATGACTAAAGTATTGATTATGTAAATGAGACAAGACGACGGCGGGGACACACGACATGTGTTGGGGGGAATGCAGGCACAGAATGATTAGCTGTGTCAAGCAGTAACTCTTAATCTGTTTAGCTGAGTGTACTGGAAGGACCAGTTGGCTGAAAGTTTGCATGTAGACCAGAGGACTACAGGAGAGATTAAAAAGAAATCTCCTACATGCACTCCAATAATACTACCTGGGCAGCACTTTGATTAGTCAGCTGATCCCAGATTTAGTTGCTCATCATCCTGGATGAAATCTCCTGATCTCGTTCATGGATCGGCTTTAGAGCTTCTATGGCTCATCCACTGCTAAATGCCATTACTATACTGCTTTACCACTAATCCCCTCTTATTTATATACATCTTTTACCGTCCTAACTCCCTTCGAATAGATGCACCGCCTGTGCTGCAGGAGTATTATCCTCCTGATATGACTCCTTTCTATTCGTCTGTGAACCAGGCAGCTTTGGAGACCCGTCCGAAAGGGAGAATGTGTTCAGAAAATTATTTTGAAGGCAAAGTTTGCATTTGATCAAAGTTCTAAAAACGACCAAACTCATGATTGCAAGTCAGTTCTGGATCCGATCTCGACACGCATCCTTTGCATCTCGGTGTAAAAAGACGTCTGGCAGAAGTTTGGTGCTTCTTCAAGAAGAAAGTTGCCTTCAAATATCACAGCCAAGGGCGACGACGAGTTCCCTCTTGCAGTCTTTTTGTGGCCTTTTTCTGTTTCGCTTGAAGGGACGGGAGACATTCAACCGGCATTGTAGCGTTGCAGATACCGGATGAGGATGAACACTTGTCTTATTATTACGGTTGTCTGTAAATTAGTGATGTAAGTCTTCTACATGTATCCTGTCAACCTCCTTCCAGGGATAATCCATTATCTCCGGGGGCAGAAGCAGCATATACAGACCTGATGTATTTCATTTGAGTGATGGGCTGCATTGTATTAGAATTATTTTTTTTTTCTTTATCAGAGATATTAGGTCTTATAGCTGCCACCTTCACACCTTATTTGGTGTTTTAATTCCTTGTTGTGCATATTATTTTATACGGGAAACTATAATCCCCAGTTGAAATTGTGCACATTTATTAGGATTTGAGCCTTGTTAATGAGGGATTAGTTTTACCTGGGGAGCTCTAGCAAATTGTAATAATTGCAGAGGTCGTTAGTTATGTTAATCCCACGCCACGTTTCAAACTCTTTAACTCGGTCTGGGGACAAACGACCCCACATCTACATGGACAATGATCCATGTGGTCCTGCGTTGTGGCCGAACTGTCGCAGCAGTGTTTGGGGGTGAGGAGAGTCTGCTGATCACGTTAGAAACGTCGGCATTGTAGGTCGGTGGACGTTCCAGTGTCTTGACGTAGATACAATGTGGAAACCTGAGATCTTCTTCTTACTGTCTGACTGTAAGTGATTCATTGTTCAAGTCTTATTATTTCCGACTCATTGCAAGTAAGCAGCTATGACAATAAGACCCGGCCTGCATGAATCTGTAAAAAACACATTGAGCTGCGCTGGTTCAATCAGCAGCGACCACCATGGTAGTAAATTGAACAACTAATAAATCCAGGAACGGCAGTGCACACTGTGTCTTCTTCTGTCTTCCAGCTCACGATCATCTGGCAAACAGAATTGTCTTCTGCCCTTCTCCACTCAGCTGTCAGTTAAAAGCGAAACATGTGGTCCCGTGTCTTGTTTCAGGGGAAGTGAAAACACACACCCGCGGAGGGACACGCTCATTATGCATGTTGTGACTCGGTGTCTTTCCCCTTCGTACTACATTCTTCGCTGCACTTCGCCACATGGGGTAGGGGGTAAGTAGCTTGACCCCTGCCTGCTATCACTAGCAGACCCCCTTCCACGACACCCACTGAAGAAAAATCAATCAGTATTCAGGTAACGCAGAAGGGAACCCACCTCCCTCAACACATGACCTCTGACATGAGCAGGGCACTCCGTCTTTCTGTGCTGCTTGTGTGCTCCATGTCCGACACTAACAAAGTCCTCGTGCTAAGGGAATGAGCGTGACCTGACCCTGTCCATCCCTGACACAATAAATCCAGCTGAGGAGGTTCAAGGTGGCCTGACCTGCATCCAACCCCGACTCTGCACACACTGTCCAGCTGAGCCTCCCTCCCCCGGCCGACGGGAGACGCAGGGGATGCGCTCGAGGTTTCACGGGCACATTTATTCACCCATTTCACTTCACCCAAGTGACATCTGAACAGTTGGGGAGCCTTGTTTCTGTCATGGAAAGTGCACGGAGGGGGGGTAGAATTAGCATAGCGTAATTACACTGGGGAAGGATCCAGACTCCAAGGAGCAAGACATAACCCATAATTTGCCATTGTGCTCCCTCTGCAATTGACGGTCGGTCTATGATATTGGAGATAAATGTCGGAATTCAGGCTGTTAGTTTAACTGATGGTGCATTCAGTATAATAATAACCACGGCCGTGCACACAGTGAATCTGATGAGCAGTCCCGCGATGGCTCTTCAACACTTTTCCTCCCCTCCGAAGGGTATTATCATGCTAATCAAAAAGAGAAGGAAAAATACATTTCAGTCAATGAGGGAATATAATGGAAGGCAGGGACCTCTGGAACCGAGAGGAGACAAAGGAGGGTGTATTCACCCGGCTCCGCCTGGGCAGAGCAGGGTGACAAATGGACACAGACATTACGCCGGCTGGTTAATTAAAAGAACATAGTCTAATTAAAAAGATCTTCAGCGTGAAAGGACCGCCTCGACTCAGTTACTGACCTGTGTCTCCTGCACATGCTGGGCAGTCAGTCTCTTTTGTACACATTAGAATGTTCACATTAGAGGGGCTCTGACTGACAAGCACCAATGTAGAGTGTGTGTGTGTGTGCGTGTGTGTGTGTGTGTGTGGTGGGGGGGATGTACTATTTGCTTGTTAAATGAGTTATTAGTTCTCGATACAAGTTGCACAAGGAATTTGATTAAATGCAATTTTACTTCTCCTGCAGAAAGCTGCACGTAGTGAAGTCAGACTCATACTGGAAGCTCGAGTACGTCGACTTGCCCATGAACTGCACATGAAAGAATTTCGGTCTGAGTGCAGCAGTCGTGGAACTCGTTGGATTTAACAACATAATGGGTCACACAGCAAAAGCTGAGCCCAGAGCAGTCAAGCCCTCTAAATTGAATCGCTTGAAGTCTGTGATTGGTCATCTCAGGATTTTTCTGTGATTTCATTTTGTTAATTCAACGGTCGGCCTCCTCCACGATGTAACTCGCTAAATAATAATAATGTTCAAAGCATGCACAAATAGTTGGAGTCAAGTTCTGTTCTTTGCATTTTAACGGGGCGACATATTGGACAAGAAAATATATGCACGTCCTAATCAGGTAAATTAATTGTAGATTTGCAACGGAGTGGGTTTGGGATGAAGAAGCGGAGAGTTCAATAAGTGCAAAGTCCTAACATGCGTCCACGACGCCTCATGTTAGACACATCGGTGTTATGCAGAGTTTTGCATCAGAGCAGTTTGTGTGACGGTAGCTATAGTAACTGCATGAGAAGACACGCTCAGATGACGTCACCAGTCAGCGCTCGGTTCAGTTTGTCTCGTACGAAGAGACAGTTTTGTCCCCAGGATGACGGGATGCCCTGTTTTTAAAGACTACAAACCACTCTGCTGTGTCTCCGTGTCCAATAACCTTCTGACTGAACTTTGCAGCTGATCATCCTCCTGGTTCCTGCAGCAACAGGTCCACACCGTTGCAGTCAGCCTGTGTTTTGCTGTAGGGCTTCTGTCGGCCTCAGACACACAAGTGAAAGAATGAAAGCGTGTTGCCCCCTCATTCCTTTCATCCAGCCGCCTGTCATTGATTTGTGGCTTCGAGCAATAACATGGTTTGGTGGTGGGTGCTCTGTTTGTTTACCCCGACTTGGTGTTCTTGCCATCCGTCACCAGAAGCTGCCCCTCGGGGAGAGACAGGGGTGGAAACCAATGAGGAGGATTCACTCTGGGCCAGGGTGGGTTGTTGTGTTCGTGCCGCTGTCTTGGAAGAAACAAGTCTGCAGCCTCGGAGTAAATAATGAACTTGTTTGTGAGCTCCATCCACATCACTGCAGGTGCCTGCGCATACACAACGCCGCACAATCATAGCTCAAATTAAACTCGCTGATTACTCACTTCGTGCTCATGTTCAGAGGATTACAGCTCAACAATGATCCAACTGTCAGACAAGCCGCTTTCCATCAGACGTTACAGACAGACAATAACCTCGAGATGAAATGTTTGGATTCTGATTAAACAAGGTGCGGCTCATTTTATTCTTTCTCTGTAAGTGGGTCATGTGAAAGGTCGGCGGCCATTACTGTCCATGAACTCGTATTCAACGAAAACGTATTAAAGGTGACAGGTTAGGGTGCGTTGACAGCTTTGTCGCACTCCAGGTGTCCAATATGTTTCAGTCATTTATAAAGAACAATACGACCTTTTGACCGGGAGACAATTAAACTTGTGAAAGCACAGATGTAAACAACATCCAGTCCCAGGCTCCGTTCCATTAATTTGTCCAAGCAAATGGGAGCATGTGCAGCACCAGAGCCTGGGAACTAGTGTGTCTAAAATGCTATACGGCCATCCTTAATGTCAGTAGTTCCACTGCTGCGACGAGTCAAAAGGGACTTTTAGCCTCTGATTAAAAGTACAGCAGGAACAAGTCTGTTGATTTGATAATACACATAATGGTGTTATTTATGTTTAACTTCACAAAATAGACAGCCTGTTTATTTGAAATAGAATGGATATTAAAGAGGTTAGTGGTGTGGCCGGGCGGCAGCATCCCAAAAACCCCCATTAGACTGCTGGGTAAAGAAATGTTACCTTGTATTAATATACAACAGAAAGATTTGAGAGAGAACAAAAAATCACGATCATGTCAAACGATGTTCACTCTGTCGGTTTAATAAGCCATTTTATCTTTTGAAGCACTTTTGTAAAATCCCAGTAAGAAGATGTTTCGGTGCTGAACTGTTCCAGAAAGACTCGATGCCTTTTATGAAGAAACACACACAACTGGAATGGGAAGAGTTCATGGCCCTGGAGGGGAGGAGGAGGCGTGTTTTAGTCACCCTGGACTGATGCCCGGTTTGGATTCGTATGACACGAACCCCCCCACCCCCACCGCTCACATCTCCCTCCCCCAGATAAACTCCCCCCAAAGACTGGTTTAAAAATAGCCTTAATTCAATGGAAACAAGCCTGGAGTTCTGAGAAACGGAGGAAAACGGCCGAGCTAAGTGTAGGCGAGCAGACTTATCTTACACTGAGTCCGAGCCAAATATTCCCTGCACATATGGTGACCACTAACGTACAAACAAACACTGCGGAGCGATTAGAAACCTCACATGCCTCCAAACAGGTAACAGGTAAATGAGTTAAAAGAGCGCCGCACATCCTAAATTTAACACATTGCAGATTTAAACACGAGGGTGTGCAGCGTGTTGTTTGCGGAAAATCAGCCAAAATTCGTATCTGCAGAGCAGAGTGCATGCATAAGAGATGGGATGAAGAGCCTGAGGGAGAGGGGGCGAGCTGGGAGTCCAATCTGAGTTCCATAAACCAACAGAACAGTTAGGGCTTGAAGACTTTAACTTCACGGTGTCTGTCCAGTGCGTGCAGGAGGTGCGACAGGACGCTGCCAAACTTTTCAAGGAACAAGGTCAAATTGCTCTGCTATTTTTGGATAGTTTGGAAATTAGATGCATTCAGGTCCCTCATTGGAAGAACACACGTCACCTAACACCGCCGGGAGTCAAGCCCGTTTCATTTTCAGAGGACGTGTAAATCTGTGAGTACCTGTCACCTGGTGAGTGAGTGCGGGGGGGGCATGATACTGTAGAACTGTGTGGCGGCAGCAGACACTTACAACTTATCTCAGCCTTTTCATTTCAGGAGCATAAAAAAAAATTTCCAAAAGAAAACTGCAATCAGCAAGAATGAGACATGAATATAACCCAGTCGCAGCACCCCCCCCCCCCCATCCCCCCTTATGCATTTATCCTAATTGCTTCAGCCAAGATGTGACAAGTAAAAACAAATGCGACAGATGATCACAAAGGAAATTCTGAGTTTCTTTGCCGTTGTCAGCCAGGAACTCTGAACCCACATTGCTCATCGTCAACATTTGTTCTGCAGATGTTTTCTGCAGCCTCACGTCTGTCTTCACTGCACGTCATTGCACGTCATTGTGGGCGTTTAATCAAATATTATATTCACTTATCACGATGGATTCCAACGATGAGACGAAGCAATGCTGTTTTGTTCTTGTGTCATAAATCCAGCACTACCCTCCCTTTACACAGTTTCACCCCTACTTAAAAGCCCAAACTGGCTCTCCATCAGGCTGTGACATGTTTACTTCAGCTCCGAGGGAGCAGATAGAGATCCTTCGGTCAAAGGTAAAATCAATTCAGCTGTTTGGGTCCAAGCTCGTGTCTGCACCAGAAAACAATCTGACCCCAGTTCAGTGGATGACGAGGTTAAATTACAGTGATCTAACGTGATTATGAGTTTGTCTTTTACATTAAATCTTCAAGATGACAAAGATGTTGTTTTCTCATTTTCTCTCTAGCTTCAGGAAAACAGGATATTTCGACATGTCATAGCCAACAGACTGATTAGAAATCGCTTTTACATGAACTTGAGTCCGTCTGTCAGTGTCACAACCTTCATTGAAGCTAGTGTCGTCACTTTCAATGTTGCAAATAGTCCAAAGATCGTCTTGTTTTTGCAGCACATCTACATGTGTTTTATACAGTTTAATTAGATTCTGGTTGTAGATTCAAGCCCACTCCGAGAAGCATCACCAAGGAACCTACTATCAAAATAAGACTGAGGATCTTGGCTTGAAATGCCCATCGATAATTAAAACATCTTGTTATCTTACAATTTCACAAAGCAAAAAGCTTGGGCATGCAGCTGACTGCTAAATGAGATTTTAGCAGCAGTCTGTCCTAAATAAACTCGTCTGACAACAGATTCTCAGGCAGCGCCGGCCAACTTAAATGAAGCCTGTTTTTCCATCAGGTCTGGATCAAAACTTGTTTTCTCTCGCCGCTCCATCAGTTGTGAGATTTCAATCTGTGTCGCCACAGGCATAGTGTGTGTAGTTTCACTCTTCAGGACGATGTATCCTTTTAAAAGGATCATTTAAACAAAATAAAAAAGGTGACGCGTGTCAGTAACAATTTATTGACGGAAGAACAAGACAAACGTCTTCTGAAGAGAGTCCGGGCCGAATCAGTGAGGGTCTGTGAGAGAGCCACGGTGTCTTTCCAGGGAAAATAACTTCTGGCAAAAAGATGGATGGTTCCATTTCCTGCAGCAACAACAGACGTTTGTTGTAACTAGTCTGTAAGTACAAACAGCGATCGTCAACATGGCTGAGCAGGCCAAGAAAATAACTCCACTAGCACGAAAGAAAACTTCACAAATTGGAAATCCAAAAAGGATGTGACAGTGTTGCCCCTGCTGCTTGACTGAAGGCTGCAGAGAGAACACACAGCAGCAATGAATATGGAGGTGGGGATGGAGACCAATGCTCGATGAAGTGTGGCTTCTAGCAACCTCAGCAACAGATATTGTGGCCTGACCTGCAGACATCTGGGGTCTTCTTTTGGTTTTATTGCACTTACAGTAGTCTGACATGTTGTTGCCAACTCACGTTTAGTGAAGGTAGAGACAACACACCAGAACCCGCTCTAGAACCCTTGTATGCTGGGTGCAGAACCTGCAAACTGTCATGGGCCTTCTGGCAGTCAGAAGGCCCATGACAAGGAGCCCTGCACGGCCGTCAAGCTAACCTGGGGGGCCCCTCAGATGGATCACGCACAACAAGGAGAGAGTAGGTCTTCCACCAGTGTTCATCAATGAAGGTGGAGGTATGGGTAAAGATGCGTTTCCATGTCAAGGAGAGGAAAGTCCTGCAGAGCCAAGCTCATTGTTACAACAGTCTGAAAAACTCCTCAACAATAGTGACACTATTTAGCTTCATCATGTTTATTGAAGCCAAAGTGACGACGCTCAACCAACGTATCAGCTCAGCATCCTCAGCTTCAACATCTCCTCCTCCGTCATTATCTGTGAATGGTAACTTGCTGCAGGATGGGTAGGTGAAACTCTCAGGGAATTGATTTACCCAACATGACTTATATAAGCCTGGTGAGAAGACTCATGATGGAGGCGTTTGGTCTTATTGCAGAGCCCTGCCAGACAGCTAATGAAAGGGAATGCTTCCACAGTGGTATCGGAGAATCCTCGTCTCGTGGCTCGTTAAGAATCTGAGAACACGGATTTGTTTGTTGCCTTACAGTTTTAAAAAGACAGAAGATTTGGAAATCGGTGGGGGCTGTTTGCTCCATGTTAAGCCTGGCTGGCTGATCAATGATGCGGGAGGTCTCCCCTCATTATGAAGTGATTAAGGATCATTTGGAGCAACAAACCAATGCAAGTTTGCATCCTCTTGCCCAGCCGACTAGGAGTTCAACAATCAATAAGTGGTATGTATTGCCAGAGGCTATTTACAGAGACACTGCTTCTCAGCTGTTTCCTCCCATTAAACAGCAGCGAGCAGAATCAAACGGTACATATGTTTCTGTGCCCGCCGTGGTGAGCGTTGTGATGTCTGTATTATCTTAATCTTTTGGGAGTTATTATGCTACTGAGCAGAGAGGATTTTAAAATAAACTGGATTCTGGGGATTTTGGGTGACGCAGCTGAATGGGAGTTTTGGAAGATCTTTGCGCCCAGTCATCAGCTAATAATCCTTTAAAACGATGGAAATCCACGCGCATATGAAGCTGCTTCACATGAAATATGCATGAAAAAAGACAAGGATTCAGTTGAGGATGATTCACATTTCTTCCTTTCAAGACGGATCCTTTAAATATTTGTTGTTGTGCATGCGGCTTCCAAGCTGCCCTGCAGGTCACACGCACGCACACACACACACACACACACACACCTCTTTAATCTGAGGAGCAACCACAAACCTAAAACACAACTGACTACAGAAACAGCAGCACAAGAAAAAAACAGGTTAAAAGATAAGTTTCAATTGTAAACAAAGAAGGCCCGAACACTTCATCCAATATCGTGGATATTAAACTACAATGTCAAAAGTCATTGGAGGGGATGAGAACACAATGAAACTACACCACCCGAATTTTGTTTCAAAAACAAGATAATAACCACGCAAGAGTTCTCGACCTCCAATGCCTCGCTCCTTTCTTCTCCAGTTATCTCACATTTCAAAACCATATTTTGTTTTAAAGAAAATGTCATGAAGTGCAGCATAAACTGTAAGGACGCCGCTCTGCATCATTTTTGTAGTATAACACGTTGATTTAAGGACAGACCTTCATCGTTCTGCACACGACAATAAGAGATTTAAACCATCTGATTCATGCACCATATGAAATATATTGTGAGATATGTTGTAAACATTAAACTAAATTTACAACATGAGAACATTTCTGAGGGTGAAGTCTTAACTTCCTGTTTCCTAAGAGCTTTTCTTTGGCTCATTGGTATGTTTAATTGTAATAACATGAAAATTGTGATGTCAAGCAGAAACGCTTGGGCTAACTTAAAAACAATAAAAGTGTTGGATCGTCTCCAACCTAAAAACAGCAATCTGAGGAAATGTGCTGACTTTGTGAGGTTTGGGGTAAATTTCCCCTCAAATTGCTGGAGTCCGGCCACTGTTCTTTACCAAGTGAAAGCAGACAGTCATCCCGTGTTCCTGCTGCGCTGCTTGTGGTCGTGGTGGGTTGGCAAGAGGAGCCCGAGTCCATGTTTGACAAGGGGTTAATGTTTCGGAGGAACAGCTCGACAAAACCACAGGAAGACAGCCAGTCTGGACGGACGGCCTGAACCCTGTCAGTTGTCCAGTTATGTGGTCCACCATCTTTTTCTTCTTCCCTCCATCTCCTTCCCTCTAGCCTTTTATTGAACTCAAAGCCTTTCCTCCCAAAATTTACACACTCATCAGTTTGGTTATAATTTCCAGACCTGCCTTAGCAGCACGGGCGAGGGAGGGAAGCTACTGCCTGTGTGTTTTTTTGGAATCGGAGGCCCTGCCAAGGATTTGAATGTAACAGCACATGATTAGACGAGTGGGAGACAAGGTTTTCAGCGGCGAAAACATCCACTGTTATTCACCTTCCCTTCCAATGGCCCGCAACAATAATAGGAGAACAGACGTAACTAAACCGGCATTATGTCTGTGCCACCGGCGTTCTGTGAATGAACTTCACGCAGTCCAACGTGCCTGAGAGACTGAATCAGCCAAACGATGAGGGGAAACCTTTCTTCCAGGCACAGTAACGGAGACGTTGCTGCTCAGTTGGAAAATGTGCTGAAAACAATAAAAGCAAAAAAGGAAAAAGAAAAAAAAGGAAAAAAATCATATCTATTCAGGACAGTGATGGAGGATCCACTTCATCCATGATGCAAGAGGCACCAGGCAGATCTGCCTGCTATTCTTAACCTGCCCATTTGTAATGCCTGACGCAACATGTTAATGTGATTTCTTACCAGCTGTGGCCAAACGGGGCCAGAGCTGGAGGCCAAGGGCCGGCAGGCTCATCTGATAGTCCTGCACTGGCCTATGCTGTGTCAAACGTGGATTATGGATGACAGGGAGCCTGTGGGGCTGACGGGTAATAATTCACTCCCCAGGGGTCCGTTCATTGTACACAACCAGCCAGTAAAGGCCTTGGAGCTCACGCCACACTTTTCTCCTTTGAAGAACAGGGGCTCTCACCGGCTGTGCAGTTGCCATGGGTAACCAGCCATTATCAAAATGAAAAATGAGGTAGCACAGACCTCTATCTCTCTCTCAGGTGCAGGGCCAAGCAAAGTTCCACATGTCGCGGATGAGCAGGTGAGATTAACTGTTGCTTCCTGGAGCACGGCGCTACGCCGGCCCAGTCTTTAGACTGTGACCGTCTGCAACACTTCAGACAAATCACCATTGTTGAGGTGCCACGACAATGAAGCCCCAAAAAAATATATATATTATCCAAAGCACTCGAGTTTTACTGAGCTTGAAATGGGCGGAGAAATGAGCGTGAGTGCAGCAATTCAGCAGCTGTGAGCGGCTGGGGATTTAATGTCTTCTCGTATCCCAGAGATGTTCATGTTTTTTTCCCCTCTGCTCAATTCAAACTGTAGACGGAGCTGTGTGCGCGCTCGTGTTTGAGTTATATGTTCAGTTCGATAGCACTTTATCTGAATGATGAAAATGGAAATAGGCCCGCCGAACGTCCCCCGAGTGCCACAGTCCTGGTTAGGAGCCTATTTCAACCATCATTACCCTGAGGGCCATTAGGAAGACACCATCTGCACACACGGGGCCCCTCCATCGGGGGCCTCTTGTCATTTCAAAATAAAAGCAAGAGCCGGGATGGAAATCGGAAATAAAATTACACACTGGGCTAAATGCACCATTACCCATGCTAACTGAGCGACGGACCTATCAGGGCCTGAAAATGAGAGCTGGACGAGGAGCAAGCAATTTGCAGCAGTGGCGAGGAAATGAATGCACCGCTGGTACTTTGCTCTCTCACTCGCATTTTCAACTGTAAATCACCCGTCAGCAGAATGCGACTCTGCTAATGGTGTTGTGTGGAAAAACAGGGGAGGGGAGAGAATTGTTTGTGAGTGTTGAACTGAATATAGATGTATGCAGGAGGAAGTACAGACAGGTCTGGTGGTAAACAGACTCCAGCGGAACCTCTACTTGTCAGCAGACCAGTAGCATGTCACATAAAATAAACTGAAACCACATTGCAGTATCCTCTGAGCAGAACAGAGTGCTAAGTCACTGTACAACCGTGGTGGGAAACCGCAAGCAATCAGTGGCCTCTCCATCCTGTGATAACAATGCAGCAGCTGAGAGGAGCATAAAAAACCAAGGTGAATCACAGGATCCAACCACACTACCTCCACTTGTGACAGCTGATCCAGGGAAGAGTCTGACGTTCCCTCTTATTACAGGCAAAACAATAGGCATATTCTCAATGCTCTTCAAGGAGATGCACATTCTATTCTGGTTATTCCTGCAAAACTTGTGCAAGGCCAGAGATAAGTCGGAATACATTATTCCTTTGCAACAGGCCAACTATCTGGTGCACGGAGATGTATTTATTGTTGGGATGCTTGTCTGAAACCGAACACCCGCTGAGGGAGATGGGAGGACTAATGCACAACAGGCTGAGACAAATCATGAGGACGTCTCATGAGCATCTATTTCAACATAAATAAGCACCAGCGGCGCCTCTTACAGGGGAGCAACACCGGGCTCCGAGTCTCTTTGTGCATCGTGGGCAATAATAAGGTCCTGCTGCAACTCTGAAACCTGTCAGAACAATGAGCTCACCGTTTTCTACAGCAGTTTGGCATGAACACAAGCATGATATAACAAATGCAAACACGGAGAGGGAAATATACATTTCATATGTAAAAAGGAACAGTCACGTAACCGCTGTTATCTAATCCATCCATTCACAAACACTAATTGATTCGTTAAGGTGATCTGCCTGCAAAAGACGGCGAACAGCAGCTTATCTAGCGCGGGGGGTGAAACACACCGGAATATACAGATTCAATTAGGGGTTTTGGGGGTGCCTTTCGCGATCAGTTGGTAATTTGGAGATAAGTTGCTGAGGGACAATAGCGTAATTTCATTGCTTTAAACTGCGGACACAACGCATGCATGAATGAGAGGATTTGAGTCAGACTCCGGTTAAAATAATAGCGTGTAAAAGCAGTGGAAGAAGCGGGCAGTTCCTGCCGCTGACTGCGAGTCAGACACGGACAACAACATCCGCGGAGAAGAAGAAGAGACAAGCCGATTCTCCGGAGGCAAATTCAACTTGAGGACGAGTTCTGGGGTCAAAAGACGTGTCGGGTGTTTTCATGGCTGAGATGGACGTGGAGGTTTAAGATCATTATAGGTTTCACACAGTGAATAAAACTCTGCTGAGGCAAACTTGGAGCATCATGAGCGCAGCTGCGCAGCATCGCGAAGTCTCCAACTAGCAAGCAAGCCACTTCTTACCTCTTTCTTTTCTCCCTTCGTCCCGTGTGGTAAAAACACTCGTCGTCGTCTTTGTGTACAGACTCTGCGGCATGTGGAAATGTCAGGGTTATTAGTTTTAGCTAGTTCTCTTCGTCCACACGGTGAGTATTCCCAAAGCGCCACAGCAGCGAAAAGTCGCTCCTCACTACTGTGACGAGACTGAAGCCTGTTCACAACACACCCGCAGCCGTTTAGACCATACCCCCTCCCGTTAGGGATGAACAGGAATATTAACCAATCACGCACGAGTATACGGTTTAATCTCGTCTGTGATTGGTCTGTTGAAATATGTTTCTTTGTTGGCCCCGCCCAGATCAGCTCACTTTTCGACCAGATGTTAAATGCCTGAACATCAGGGCCCCTGTAACTCCATCCAGCCAATCAGAGCGCAGGAAAGATAGTTCACATTATAAAAATCACTTTTAATTATGGAATCAAAAATGTTATCTGGGTGGAAAATTTACAATAATCCAATTTGTATAATCATTTTCATATAATAATATGGGCATTTGTTAACATTAATAGAAAGAATGTGTTTGACATTAGACATTTCATTTTCAAAGTTGTACCCCGCTCTGCATTGGACAAATGTTCAAATGTTCAAATCAACAACAGAAAAATCGTAATTCAAATTTTGAAATGAGATTAAACGCTTTAAACAATGTAGTCTAATTTTTCTTTTGTGAAAGCATTATTGAAGTCAAAACTAAAATCTAAAAACTATTCTCTATTATTCGTTGTGTGTCCACTGTGGAGCAGGTTAAATATTTGAAAATGTATTTTAAAGTACCAGTTCATTAACAAATTGTTAATGAATGAATGGCGTGTTTCTTTTCTGGATAAAGCAGCTTAAGTTAGATAAGGAGACGTTAGCAGGAAAGCTCGTGTGTGTGTTGTTGTTCTGTGGCTCTCAGGATGTGCAGTAGCTGACTGGCTCCGTGTGGCCTTCTGCTCTGACGATGACAGATCACCGCATTACTGCTTCATGCAAGATTTGATCTGCTGTATGAGAAGAAGGTCCGCAGCAACATGGGCAGATAACAGAACCACGTGGAGCCTGATTTTTTCATCGCAGGAGAGGTTATTTCGCAAAGCATATATTCATATAATATTCATCCCAGGTCTTCAAATAGCAAGGCTTTCTCTCTCCCCTTAGACGCCGCAGGTTTTTAAATGACTCTGATGTTAACATATTCCAGTCCATAAAAGTCGCACTCAGCTTTTGATGTCAACATACAGCAAGAAGCTGCACATGGGGAAGCAGGTCACTGCTAGTGGACGGTCAAACAAACACCAGACTAGGCTGAGGTTTATGCTCAAATAAAAAAATGGTTATGGTTTGTGTGGGGTTCAAACACACACTGTTGGGGTTCACACTGACATTGCTCTGAGGAACATCAGACATCGAAAGGGCGCCTTGTGCGTCGGTATCAGATGACGTGACAAAGAGTTTGTGTTTAACGAGGTGGGATGAGAAACAGCACATGATCTGAGAGCTGAGGATGACGTCTCCACACTGCTTGTGATGTCCAACAAACAGGCCGTGACCCACTGATAACAACTAAACAGAGAAAAAGTAGTGCAACCTCAAATAGCTGCGGACAAATATTTCATCATTAGAATTAAATGCCCCCCTTTGATTTCTATGACATCACAAGATTAAGATATTTCATGTTCCTGCAGATGTAAAGCTAAGGGAAGCTGAGAGGCTCTGAAAATGTAAACTGTTTGTTCTGTGCATGTCATGTACACAGAAAGAAAAGCAGAATATCTTCTGAAAAGCGAGTAGAAACTGTACATACTAACGGCTAATTAGCTTGTGAAGATGACGTGCAGTACATTCACACAAACGCTAATAAGACACCTGCACAGCGATGGCAGTACTGACACAATTCTTCTGACGCTGCATCAGCTTCTGATGATAATCTAAGAGACGGCCATGGACTCAGCGTCTCATTTATCTCCAGCAGTCATCTATTCCATCTCCATTTCAGTCAATCTTTCTTGTCACGCTGCTCCACTCTTATAACAAAGGAGCAATGTTGAACTGGCCCCTGCAGCTATTGTCTACAGTTGTTTTGATATACTGTTCAACATTTGGTGGTCAAATAAACGAGGTGGCCTCTATTCAGGTCAGGACCGTTCATAACTTCCCTCGTTGGCCTCCGCCCGCAGAAAAATGGTTGTGTTTTTGGTTAGCTCTGACTCAACACTCATAGATTTGGTCCAGTCATTTTCTCTTGGCAGTGTGATGCCGCCTGTTGTGGTGGGAGACTTTTGAGGGAAAGATTTCGCACATGGACCCACTAAATCTTTGGCCTCCCTTAGTTCACCAGAACACTCTGCCAGTGATGATTTTGGCAGGACAGAGGCTGGTTGTGGATTAACAGGCTGCACTCCTTTTGAGTTTTCTTGTCTTTCTTACAGTTCCTCAGAGTAAATGTGTTTGCGTGAATGCACTGAATGCAAAGACCTTTAGAGCCTGGAGGTCCGCTGCCTACTCATGATAGACCTCTACATTTGCAGAGATACTCTGACTTCAGGTCAATGTTTTGAAAAGGTTTGTATTTCAGCTCTCTTGCTGAGTGTTACACGAGACCACTGATACCACTGTCTGCAAATATGAAGCTAAAGCCTGCAAGCTGTTAGCTTAGCATGAAGAGAGCCGAGACTGGCTCTGTACAAATGTAATACAATCAACCAACCAGCACCTCCACCCTCACTCTTATTCTGATTCATAGTCATTCATCCCATACTGGCCCTTTATACAACCCTTCGGTTCATCCTGTGTCTGAAATAAATCTCCTGTCTCTTTAAGCCCCCCTCCCTCCCTAGAAGCTCACTTTCTCCTGATTGTCCAATTTCTGGAAGCCTGCCGAGGGGCCTTCCTCTAGCTGCTCATCATATTTCCTTTTCTCATAGTTTCCAAGTTATTGAAACACTCACTAAACAGCCCGACAGAAAGACAGACAACACTCACACAAACACTCTCTGAGCTCATATTCAAAACATGCAACAAACTGCGCACAAGATGTCCTTGTGACTGTGAGACGCTTGTTAGAAACAGGTCCTGTGACCTTTGGGTTGAGTCAGGACTGTCAATCACATTAACCCCGAAGCATGTGGGCACAACGGCTGAATTCAAACAGCCTGTTTTGAAGTCAGCTGGAACTGTTCGATGACGTGATTCACCTTAGAGCCAATTATGAGAAACAGACACATATATATATATATTTATATATAATGCATGGTCCCAACGGTCTCTTCGCGATGGCACTGCAAGCTGACAAACAGAAGAAGAAAAGTGCGCGTTGTGAATCCGGCATAACGATGACACGTTCTGCAATGTTTATTGTCTTGTGCTCTCAGAGGAACTGCAAATATCAGACGCCAACCCAGACAGAAGATCCACCTGTGTTGTCTCAGGAAGCCAGGCATATTATATCATTCAATTATATGTAAATGTATTCATGTCCTTCCAGTGGGAGAATATATAATGTGATCTAACTTGGATTGAGGATTCTTGCATAAGAAAACAAGCTGGATCTTCTGAATGTGTGTATCTGAATAAAATGCATAATATTGCATAGAATCGTTTATGGTTAACTTGAGCTCACATTGTAGTTGCAGTTATTCTCCTGAGTTTTTAAGGTATTTGTCCTGAAGTATGAATATCTGATAAACACAAATACTGAACAGTGAAATCTGCTGCTGAACTCTGCACATTTTATTCATTTAACTATCACATCAAGTGACAACTTCTGATGCCAACTTTGCTATTGATCCTGGACTGTGTATAATATCTGGACAGCGTGTATCCCGGGGTCACAAGTCCTGTCTGACTCAATCCTGAGCAATCGGTTTACTGCAGAATAACACGTTTTTATGGTTCGAAACAGACAAGCACAGCTTGTGAAAGTCAGTCTGGATTCTCTTCCATACAATTACCAACCAGAAGTCCGTTTTTGTCTCTACAAGTAACTTCACTAAGAGCGGCTGTCAATCACCCATTTTTTAAAGCATCATATAAAAACTTAAAAACCAACAACACGTGAACAAACAGTGTAATAAGACATAGAATGACAAAAAGATATCTGTGGGGGAAAAAATATTTGTCATGTACTTAGGGTTTTTGGTTTGGTCCGAGTCCCATCCGTTAACATGGAGGGGGAGGGGCTTATGACATGTAATGCAACCAGCCACCAGGGGGGATGGGAATTTTGGGGCGCTCTCGTGGCGTCTATCTCGACAGATGTTCATGATATGAACCAAATGAATGAGGAACATAAACAGCGTGTCTTTGAAGATGTATAAACGCCACTGCCTGTGTTTTCTAGTATTATATCAGAAGACTAGAAGACGAAGATGAGTGACGTCTTTCTCAAATTTACCATGTAGTATTCTTTTTAAGTTAAATGTGTTAAAGTTGAGGGGGAAAGCAACTGAAACATCGTATAATGTTCACTGATCCAATCATGTAAAAGCATTAATACACATACTGTTGAATGAAAGAAAAACATTTGATTTTTCTGTGACCCACAACCGAGTACGTAGCTGTCTTCATCACATGAGTGTGATGACTGGAAACAAGTCTGGCCATTCGGCTGCAGCAGTGATACACTCTGTGTATCCGGTTCACCCTGTGATCTTAATCCAATCCTGTGAATCCTTATCCCCAGCAGGTTTCTCGACTAAACAAAGATTAAGAGAGATTTGGTTGTTTGTTTGTTTGTTTGTTTGTTTGTCATCAAGTGTCAGAGGTCAGCGTCAAGACAAACGGAAGCAGAAGCTGTGTTTCTCTCTCAGTCTCCGCTGCTGTGACAGAACGTCCACCCGATGCACATCACCAACTTGCACGCACGTATAAACACATCCGTGTGACGCCGCTCGAGTGTGTGCAGCGTTGCATACCAATGATTCTGCCGTCAAGCAGAAGCGTATGTTTGGAGGAGATTGACGCTAAGCTCCTTCTATTTAACAAAACCACCTGCAATTCAATGATAATAACAATAATACATGCTCCTTATCCCCAGAGTGGTTGCTCATAATGTTTAAGGCCCGTTATCAGGAGGCTGAGAATTAACTATCTTGTCATCGCAAGGCATCAAACCATTACGTGGTTAATTATTACACAATTTCCAGATTAAAAAAAAGCTCAAAATCTCAATTATGATTTTTTTTTCTTGTGATTGCACATAAAAATATCTGATTATCTCAGGATAATGGACTTAGATGACACATCAAACTCATGATAGAGTCCTTCCTCTCAGCTCTGAAGGACCACAGACATCGCAGAGGAGAACAATAAACATGAGCACGGATTATGGTGAAGATATGACGGCTTAACATCCTGAGTGAGCAGGATCGTTACAGAGCTGAACAACAGAAATGAACACATGGACCATCAAAGCATCATCAGACTACCTCCCCCAACACGACTGTTATATTCAACTCCACAACTGAGACCATCACAAATGTCTGGATGCATTTAATCAATTTTCAAGTCTGTCAGCTGCCGTGTGGACTGAATTTTCTGCTCCACCTCACAACGCAGTAGAGGTCTATCTCTCTCTCTCTCTCTCTCTCTCTCTCTCTCTCTCTCTCTCTCTCTCTCTCTCTCTACCAAACAAATAGTTGTTTTAATGCAGTAAGCACAGGAACAGAAGGTGTATTTGTTCTCTGAGGAATGATATCGGTAATAAAGTGTATTTATTTAATAATTAATAGTCGCACTCTGTCTGTCTGTCTGTCTGTCTGTCTCTTGCTATTTATCTGTCTCTCTCTCTCTCTCTCTCTCTCTCTCTCTCTCTCTCTCTCTCTCTCTCTCTCTCAACTGTAGAATCTGGGGCAACACTCCCTCTGCATTGTTTGGGTTCATTCAATCTTTGATCATTATGAGATATTTAATAAATCTTTTCCACAAGGACACTCCTGTGGCCCCGGAGCTGCAAACATCCACCCGTCACCCTCTGCAGCTGAGCACCCACCATATGCTTCACATCCATGTGAGTGACCACAACAGTGCTATGACATTCCTGATCTATAGAAGATATATGTCTTAATTTCTTATTTCCCTTCTATTCCTAGAAGAGGAGGAGGAGTAGCAGTTGGAACTCTGCTGTAACAGGAAGGAGAGATAAATTCGGTGTAATAAACATGGTTCTGCATGTGAATATAAATAAGAATATTAATCAATGAAATCAGAGAAGAAATGGCCCTGACTTTCTATGCACAGTGGTTTGCCCACAAGCATCTCATAAAACACAGATAATATGAGTACTTAATTGGGTTAAGGAGCGACCCGTGGCCCACTGGGAGCTGTGGCGGTGTCGAACTCTTGACCACCATGACACCAACACTGACACCACCTGGGTGAATGGGTTTTCCCTCCCACATAGCTGCACACATCCTCATATTTCACCTTGAGGCTGGAAATGTGCTGCACTAATCTCCTTCTCCTCAAGTGCCCCAACATCCTTGTAATCCATGAATTTAACAATAAAGTGAAGTCAGTGGTAGAAAACGAAGAGCTGCTGCAAGTTCAGCTCCTTTTGTTGCTGTTTTTGCTGCACAATCTGACATTTACAGATACATGTAGCTCTACTTAGGCCAAGCATAATGCAGACAACTGGAGAAACCCTGTACGTTTTACACATACAAAGCAAGTGCAAGCTTATTCTTTCAGTCAGTGTCAAACGTTATGCATCGGTGAATTCATGTGAACCTCCTCTTTCTTTCTGATGCAAAGCAAACACAAAATCATGCACTGCCTTTGTGTTTACAGGCCATGTTTGAGTCAAATAAAAGCTGTGCTTTGTTGGATAAGTCCATTAACAGCCAGAAAAAGATGTATTTCTGTTTTTCCATGTAAAGTCTGGTGCAGATACTTTTATAAGGGAGCACAGCCGGTATCTTGAACTTAATGTGTGCAGAGATAACGGGGAGCCGTTGAAGCGTTCGAGGGAGGGCAGTGAGGCAGGGAGGCAGGTAGCCCGGCCAGGAGAACTTTGCAGAAGCCCAGGCGAGAGATGACAAGCGCCTGGAACAGGGGAAGAGTGCGGTAGAGTGTCGAGACCAAGCCCCACACATAGTGTAGAGAGACACACAACAGAAGGAGTAACACAAGTTAGCTAAGCCGCCATGACCGGACCGAAACGTCATTTCCAATTTCTGTTGGAAACTGGATCGATCACGTCGGGTTCCGGCGGTCTCCAGAAGGGTATCCCTGCTCTAACCGGGAGCTGTGCAGCTTCCCCCATGAACATTCCTGTTCTGTGCATGTCTCAGATACACAACATTGTATGTGTAAAGTCATGGAGGTTACGGTTTCATACAAATTCTTTATTTTTATAATTTATGTGTATGAGTTTATCAAACGTTATAAATCATCAGCTTTGGAAGTGACTGTCCTAATATGCAGTGTTAATGGGCCGAGTTCCGTTATGGATGGCTTTATTAAGGGTTTGATTAAATAACAGCTCTCTCGACTGCCCTTCTACTTCACTGTTTAATCTCCACTGCATTGACTGCAGGACATTCTCAGGACAGAGGGTGTCGTACTGGACAGGTGGTAAAGCCCACCCGGGTTATGTGACTTATGATTTTGGGCGGTGCGGATAAAAATTAATTGAACGGAATTAACTGCAGCATGCTGCACAGCCGAACCAGGCACATACTTAAAGGTGCATTCTGTTAGTTATGAAACAGGCTACCACTGGTCGTTTTCACCTCGTAATACCATTTTGTACCTCAAGAGGTGATAGTGAGTCAATGTAGTGTATCCGCCTAACTCCATGACTTGTAATCATAACAAGTAATTGTAATAATTGTAGTAATTGTAGTAATTGTATAACATCACTGATGGTATTTATGTATCACATAAGTTAGAATTTCCCTTCTTTCTTATGCTAGAGGTGGAGACACTTACTTTATTTCAATCAGGAGAGACAAGTGTATGAATTGAACATGCATTTGTTTATTCTGACAAGATATTATTAGCCTTCATAGGGAGAGTATTTGGCACTTTGGCACAAATTTTGAAGTCATAGATGTCTGTCCTGAGTGGCAGCAAGATAAATCCCCCCTGGAGTCCAGACACTGGCGGTGGTGGTGGTGGTATCTGATGATCCCTCTGTCCTGTTGGGCTGGAGCTGATAATTCTGACGATACAGGCAGAGATGGGGAGGTGGTGGGAGTGCACGTCAGCAGTAAGAGAGAACTGGAAGCTGAGAGAAAACCATTAAAAAAGGGGAAGCACTAATATGATAGGCTAACGACAGAGGTGTGTCACTGCGTTATTGGATGCTGTCGTCAGCTGCTGAGACCAGCTGATATCTCTCATCACGGCCTGGATATCGACAGGGAGGACATAATGAGGACTCATATGGGAGGAGTGATTGGGAAATAAATGCAACTGTGGAATGCGATAAGATAGGTCTTCCTGACTGAACTTCCGCTAGAGCTTCATGTTAATATGCTGCCCCCTGTTGGTTGTGGGTGTGTAGTGCGAGGCTTGTTTTCAAAGTTACAAAGTGCACCTTTAACAAGAAGTTCAAAACACTGACTTGTAGAATTTAAACTAAAGTTTTTCTTTGGAAAAGATGTGTTTTCAGATAGACATTCATGTGTTTACAAGCTATTTGGAGTCTCTGTTAGCCCAACTGTATCTTTAAGGAATGAGTTGACATTTTTGGTAATAAGCTTATTGATTTTCTTGGAGGGAATTTAATGAGAATAAAAGTGCCAATAAATTGCAGCACACATTATAAACGACAAAGATTACGAATGGCATGCAACTTGATTTCATGCCAACAGTGATGTTTCACCCCCAAACTCTGTGCTTTGAGTGCAGATAAGAATATTTTTAACAGTTTGCAAACTTCTGTGACAACAGACAAACTGGAGCAATATCAAACCTCCCCAAAGACAAACAAAAAGGCTCAAAATGATATTGTGTGAAAGCTGCACCCTCATAAGTTAGAACAGTGGTTCCCAACCGGGGGTACGGGGACCCCTAGGGGTACTTGATGGGATTGCAGGGTGCACGTATTTATTTCCACGCAAAATACATTTTTGAATCAATTTTCATAAGCCTGGTATTCGCGGTCTAGTTCCATATCTGAGGGTAACAGTTCCTCTCGGGATGGTGTTGATTGTATAGCAATTAGCTAACATTAGCTGCAAAGGGCGGTAAAATGGATGCATGGTTAGGCAGTTAAACTTCCAGCTACCAGTACTGTCGGTGCTCAACGGGTTTAAGAGAGCCAAGTGAAAAAAAGAAAAGAAAAGCGGACAGGACCAAACACTGGCAGTCCAGTGAGAAATACTTACTTACATCTGATGATCCAACACAGCCACTGTGTTTTTTTTGCGGGGAAGTGCTGTCAAATAATTCTATGAAGCCGTCTCACCTGCAGCGGCACCGGAGTACCCAACAGGCCAGGATTGTCGGTAAAACGTTTCTGCACATCTTCTCGCCTCCTTCGGAATTAAGAACCTTTGATTACTAGACTTTAAAATTACACCATTGCACATTTGAGTTTGCAGCTGCAGCTGCCGTAACTGTGAACCATCTCCTCCATTATGTTCGTACTCCTAGCTCTGTATTGCGCTGCAGGACACCATGTTATCAATATATTTACAGCAGCTCCTCAGTTGACAATATAAAGCTTCTTTCCCATCTCAGTCCTCTCCCTTCTCTCCCAGCTGAAGTGACACAGTCCTGCCGGAGGCTGGCTGATTATTATGAGCAATCATCATCTTCCAAACAGCCGCCCCATGCAGTGTCCCTAACTTTGTTGACACCTCCTGGCAGACGACACTTTTCTCCAGACTGCTAAAGTGGCGACACTTAAAGTGGGTTTCTGAGAAAAAATATTGTTGAGCTTTAACAAGATCACAATCTTTCCTGTGAGAAAAAACCAATACACAAAACAGTGGCTGAAATGGGACCAGAGTGGGGTAATCTGAGGGAGCGTGTTCCTCAGAAAGCACTTCAGAAAGCCATCATAGAGGAAGTCAATTTACAGGGGAGAGGATTACAACACCAGATTATCTCAGCAGAGTTATCTAGCCTGCGCTCCCAAATAGAATCATTACCGAATTGAAAGCCAAAAAGTGTGGATGAGGAGAAGAAGAGGAGCCGCTATCATCACATCCTCTCCCATACTGTGTCTGTTAGATCTGGAGTTTTCAGGATTTCAAGGATTTTTCAATCAAGAGATTTGCCTGGGATTTAACAGTAGCTGAGAGCTGACAGTGTGCACAAACACCTGCACACCGCCAAAAGTTTCCAGTCAACACACACACACACACACACACTGGTTTTCAGCATTTCAAAGGACACTACATCAATTTGAATTCATTTCACCATAACAGCAACCGGCCTAACTGGTGATTCCCCTCAGTGAGACTGTAAACAGACGTATGTTTATGATGCAAATAGAAAGTTCAGTTGAATGAAGTCGATTGTTATGTGTGTGCCTAATATCACATGCTATAAAGACATGTGAAGAAATGGGGCGTCGTCTCGATCCATCCAGACTCTGTGTCTGGATAACTGACAGTTCTAACTTATATTTGGCTGCACTTTAATGCAATAACTGTACTGAGGATGTCAAGCAGAGACCTTTAGGAATGCTTGTTTTCCGAATGGAGTTTGGATCAGATAAGAATTTCTAACCCCGACTTTGCTCCTCCTCTGCATCCACTGTGTGTCCCACATTTTCTGCATGGTTGTCTGTTGTTGTGGTCGCCATGACGCCGGTTAGTTTCAGCTATCAGCTGCTCCCTTGTGTAAACAATAAGACTGTGGGGAGGCTGAACAAATGCATCTAAACGTTCTTGTATTAACACAAACCTGCTGAAAACAGAGTCCAACATGCTCTGCTGCTTTATACAGAGAGGGGAAAAATACGGTAACAATAGTTATGAATGTTGTATCATGTATACCATGATGTCCTTCTACATACTGCACACTGCTCCTTTAAGAAGTCACACATCATCAGAGATACAACAAGGGGTTAGTCGAACAATAAGCCTTTTCAAGTCAAAGCATTTTGCAAAACACTCTCATTTATTTTTCTCCCATGTTTGACTTGTGTTGCAGCTCCGTCGAGAGCGTCGCACTTCACTCAGATACTCGTCAACGTTTACGACTTGCAGGTGGGACTCGCCCACGACCTCGATGAGCTGCGGTCACCGATGTTTGAGCTCCCTCATCATAATGACGAATTCTGTTTGGTCCAGGAAGAAACAGAACTTGTGGCAACTTTTGTTTCCGTGTAATTGAACAAAGATGCTCGTTCCTGTCGCCTGTCGGTTACGCGGGCACCGCCACGTGTTCGTCATCGGGGCTCAGTCTAAACTGCTTACATCCCTCAGCTGTTCAAATGAGCTGGCCTGCATGAGGAGCCGCTCCGGGCTCCTCGTTTGTCACAGGGATTATGTCGTATCCATCAAACCTGAGTAAACTGTTAGAGAAACAGTGCACGGTGAGACAGCTGTGGACCTCACAGATGCACATCTCGTCGCACAAGGTCACAGAGAAAAGTATCTGTTTGATACGAGAAGCACTTTTGTTCTGCTTGTGCGAAAAAAAAAACCCTCTGAAATTTATGATCAAAGGTGATGTGAGGTCCCTCAAAGAGAAGCATCATGCTCATCCACCCACCAGCTCCACAGCCAGAAAGGTGTAAGAGAGGCTGGCATGGACGTGGATAGGAAGGCACTGAGCCCTGGAGGGCATGTGAATAACAAACGAGAATGTTCTTCAGTGGGAGTGAGGAGGCTGGTGGGAGATTTGGCTGGCTCGCACCGCGGCCCCGTCCACATCTGCCAAGCTGTGCCTGGTGGGCTGCGGGTCGAGCCTGGGTAAGCGGCCTCTTACACCTCTCCCCGGGGATGTTTACCAGCCAGCCTCGCCAGCTCACATTGGGCTGACCTTCTGCAGCCTGCTGGCTCCGGAGCTCCCTCCCTCTCCATCACTTGTGGGTAGTGAAACAGCAAGTTACATTACAAATGGAGCTAGAAAAGCCCTCTTACCCCGGGTGGATCAACGACAGTATTTTAAACTGCCGCACCCTCTACATTAGGGCGAATACATCTCTGAGCTTTCGAACAGCTGTGGGTAAATGTTTTTCTGCGTCCGTCTGCCGTGTCCCTGGAGCGGGAACAGTTCCAGGAGTGATTTCTCTTTTTTGTTTAATGACAGGATGTATTGATGTGATGTGAGAATGTCGAGCGGTTTGTTATTAAAAGCCTAATCTTCCCCCGACTCTCGATCTCAAGTGTTCCCACAGAAAGGTTAGTCAGACGCTCCAATTTGTCGAAGGTGAGCGGTGCAGAACGTCTGCAGTCAAGATATTAATGTCAAGATGGCAATAAAACATGAATCGTTGGCTCTTTGAATTATCAATTTTCCACAATGAGTGATTTCAGTTCCTTAACTTGAGGAGAAACTGGGTTGATTAATTGGATTTATTGGTTGTGTGCACATCAGAGGGAATCCATCACAAGCAATCGCGGCACAAACACGGCACACTAAAACCTAAAAGACAAACTCTGTCAATCTGGGAGTCATTACAATCTGAATACTGTCACATCAGCTTGTTTTACCGCTTCGATATGTTCACTCAGCGGTTAGAAGATAATTCTCCACGAGTATGTTGATGAGCTGCTGTGAGGGAGCTTTTTAATTTGGTTTCATTTGAGCCGAGAGCCACAAACACAACAAACAGGCTACATTTGTTTTGAAGGCTACACTTTGGAAACGATTCAGATGATTCCTAATTCTTTGCTCTTAAGAGACAAGATTATGTTCTTAATAAAAAGTTAATGGCAGTTACATGATAAACAGACTAAGTGCTCCAAGTACAGAAAAATATTTTGGGTTATTTTGATGACGTTTTCAATCCGGTTACTAAATTAGAGCTGAAAAACAAACCAATTTGGTCAAATAGCCGCTCTTTTCCTCAGTGTCTGATGCATGGCAGCAATTCACATCTGTATTTGGGTTTTTCCATTTGCACTTTTGCCAGCGCTGAGTCAAACCGAACTGCTCGGACTTTTCATTTCCATTAGCAATTTTAGTGCGCCCGGCCGCGGCGAGACACGACCGAGATTGACCTTCTCTGGACCGCAGCCAAGCTGTGATGACCCCTCGTCCTCCGCTGAATCAAGAGTTTAGTGAGTGTCAACTCATGTCCGGTACGTTTTATCATTTCACAGACACATCTTCATACGGGTGGAGCTGTTGTCATGGAAACGCAAATCCCAGCCATGCTGACGATAATCACACGAATGAGTTAACATAAGTGTTTTGAAAGCCTGCTTCACACCGACATTGAAGGATGCTCGTCTCTCACCTGACGTCCATTCAATCATCGTACAAACACACAACACAAAAATTGCATCTTACACAACTAAGTTCTTTGCAACGTCGAAGTTTCATTCACCAAAAAAAGTTCTCTGGTCAGAGACTCTTCAAGGTTCAGGGATCACAGAGGTGTAAGCATTGTCTGTTAAAGTGGTCGATTAAACGCTTCGAGGCGACCGGTATGCAGCGTCCACGCGTCATGCAAACATTCTATTGCTGTAAAACATATGGGATCACGAGTCTGGAGCACTGACGGCAGAGCGGCTCGCTGGAGGCCTCAGCTGGTGATTCAGTGCTCATCAAACCGCAGCGGTGGCGGCGTGGTGGCCGGGGCAGAGACGGGGGTGGTGCGACGAAACATGGTGTTGATTAGCAGCAGCGAAGGCGTTGATGACCCGTAACACATCAGGGCATCTGTAATCCACCCCTTCTGTCCTTCATGCCCCTGCATACCTTTTCATGACACCCCCCAAAACACGCACATTAACAAGCTACAACGAACCGGCACGTTTGCAGCTCGGAAACACAAATTAGACTGTCAGGAAGAAATGCCTATCACCTCGAGGTGACAGGCATCCTCACACGTCGCCGCGGCCTGACTCTATCTTCCGGCTGCAAAGTGAAAACAGCAAACAAACAAGCCAATCCGGCATCCGCAGGAGGAGACATGGCAGCAGCCGGACGATGTGGAGGAAACATGTTGCGTGCCCTCGACTGCTACGCTTTCTTTAACCTTTATTCGGGCAGGCAGGCTTTGGTATGCTGAGGTCAGACGCCTTCTTGCTGACGACAGCTGATGTGTTGGAAGTGAGAAGCTTCTATGAGGAGGTTTATTTCTTTGTGTTCTTAAAGGAACACTTCATAGAAAACTATTACAGTTGTTGTTTAAATGCCTCAGATTGAGACTGCCCTTAATCTGTCAAACAGTGTAGCCACACCCGGCAGGTAAATGGGACTTGGCCGATCCTCAGGTGCAGACGACTCGTGCAAACACTTCTCAAACATGCTGTTGCAGACGCGTTCTGTCTCACACTCTGCATTCACTGCTGGTGACGGTGTCCTCCTGCTGACTCCGATGCCCTGCTCTGCTCTCAGCTCACCATCCAGGCGGAGGTGGTGGTGCTCGTGAGGAGATTATCAAGTAGTACCACCGTTGAAAAAAGCCCGTCCCTAACACATAAATGTTATTTTACTGCTACACAGTTGATATAAAAAAGGGAAAACTAAACTTTACTTTTGAATGTTAACCGGCCGAGGTGAAATTTTGACCTGCTACTTTATGTGTAGCTTTTTATCTCTTCCCCTCTTTTTTTTTAGTTCTGACCTTCTTTAACGAGGAACAATAACTCCCCGGCTAACACAGCACCCGACCTCGTGTATGAAAATATCCATTGAGGAAGAAAATGTCTCATAAAATCGAAAGCGGCACAGAAGAGTTTGACAGGCGAAGGGGCGTCAGTCAGCCAATCTGGGTCAAACATACCGATGGAGGTTATCCGGAGAGCAGACGGCCTACACATGGTTAAAGGGAGGGACTCTGTGTGGCGAACAGGAACGGAGTCTCGCTGCAGGAACAGTCTTTGGCGACGGGGCCGACCCATAAAACCACGAGTCATTAAGCAACAGAACCCAACACTAATGACCTTCTTGCATGTGAAGTGTCGAGGCCTCCTGGGTCGTCTCCAGCACATCTGCGCAGCTGATCTGGAGTCACGCATATTTATTTGACTTATTATCATACAAAGTGTTTCATTTCAAAGTACGTTAGGAAAACACTTCAACCACAGATGATTCTTTACTCCTAACCAGCTGTTGTGAGACCAACGGGTGCAAACGACCAACATGGCCTCACTGTTGTTCTTCTAACTGAAAGAGAGAAAACAGACGGGCTCGTCCATCTTAGTTTGTTCTACCGACTGATTAGTCAGCTGCATCTTCATTTTGATTTCCTTCTTCTTTCACATGTGATTGCAGGTTTCTGACCTTCTTGTATCTACTCAGATTTAAAAACGTGTCCCTGATTGAACAACAAAAAAAGGACAATTACGCTGATTAATTCTGTTCTCTCTGAATGACTCTGACATCAGGAGAGGGATCACTTCAAAAAATAACAACAAGCTCAGAGCAGACATGCAGCGTGGCTGCTGAGTGGGAACAGAGGAGGTGCTGGCTGTATTCTGATGTCGTTGAAAAGCCAAAGGACTCTTTATTATTTAATAAAGCCAATTCGCTGTTGTGCCACAGATCTGTTAGACATTTACCTAGAAGCAGTCCAGACCTTCTATCGTCTGCACCGACTGACACCATCACATGTGTCTGGATTGTAAGTATTGGAACGCTGCCTCCATGTTTTAATGAAGTGATGTTTCCTGACTGGAACGCGTCCCATTTACACTCCATGGTAACCTGCAGTAACTTTCCGGATGATATGAAAAGAAATGGAACGCGTCCCATTAACACTCCATGGTAACCAGCAGTAACTTCCCGGATGATATGATAAGAACTGGAACGCGTCCCATTTACACTCCATGGTAACCAGCAGTAACTTCCCGGATGATATGATAAGAACTGGAACGCGTCCCTGACAGAGGTAAAGTTCCATGACAGATGATTATTGTCACATCATCTCCTTTTGTGAGACTCGGACGTGACTAACTACTTTTTCCATCAAGAAATGTAAATATCTGAGCGAACAATGACAGATTTAAAAAGATGTGTATTATGTGAAATTGAAGCATCCTAATCCCCCGTGTTTGGGATTAAGAAAATGACTTCAAAGATGTCGGGACAAAGTCGGGACGGCGACAGTGACAGCCGCTTCCTTTCATCTGATGACTTGTGAGCGGTTTGAATGTTTACTAGACCAGACAGCAAATACCTGTGATTCCACACACACTGCACACGTTTTCACTCACACACACAAAAATAAATAAAAGAAAAGCTTCTCTCATTGATTCATTCCGACTGCATGTTGACTGTTGCCCTCTGCGGTGACTCCTCCGCTCAGAGCTCATTCCGAGGCAGGACACGTCGCCACAGTTGCACCTCTCCCCTCGTATAAAACTTCAACAGCAACACCGCAGCCTCTCGCCCTGTGTTGCCAATATATCTGCATAGAAATACAACTCCTGTTTTACTGCTGTGTAATTTCCCTGCAAAATCCAAGGCCTGAGCTGCGACGTTCCTTTAATAATAATCGCTGTCCTTGTACGCCGCCGTGTTCAAATGGGGTCAGTCACACGAGTTAAACCGCTGAGATGAGGAAGTGAGAGGGAGCGTGAAATAGACAATAAAATGACGGGAAAGATGTAAGAAAGTGTGGAGAAGAAAGAGGAGAGGAAAAGTAAAGTAAAGACAGCACAAGGAGCTTAAACAAGCCAGTTGGTTTCAGTCTGCCACAGGACTGATGGTGGTGGTGGTGGTGGTGGTGGTGGTGGTGGTCGCACCACCTTGGAAATCCAGCCTGCTTTGGAAATTAAGCTCTTTAACAAGATAGATAATCACATCCTTTACAAACACCACAAACCGTTCCCATCCTCAGCTGTTGTTTCTCTCTACTGTAGCCGCGGCCCAGAGGATGTATCTCATCACCTCAAACCTGCTGCAGCTCGTCTTTTCATCGCAGCCAAAAACCAATATCTTCTCAAATCACATTACCCCCGTAAAAGATGTCGGGAACTTTACATGCAGACAGCTTTCATTTCAGCCACTTTACCCCGCCGCCCCCTCCTCATACCGAATCTACGCCCGTGATATCTCTAGCCGCCGCCCCACACAGCTCATAACATGCCACTTCCCTCCCGAGTCATAATTCAATAAGGTTGACACGCCGCAGCCGGCCGGTCACTCAATCCCATCTCGCCATTCTCTCTCAATGGCAGATAAGAGACAGTGATTGCACTCTGTCACTTTTATTCCATCGCTATGTGGAGGAGGGGTGGAGCGGCGGGTAGCGAGGGGCGCAAACTGTAGCTGCCTGCTACTTGATCAAATCAACTCTCCCACAATATCACCCCCCCCCCTCTCCTTCCCCCCCTCGGCTCATGGATGCCTGCTGGCATTTGAAATGAGAATCTCTTGTGCGACGACATATTTCTCTCACAGCCTCACAGACGGAGACGGAGGATTCTTCCACTGTCAGAAGTCACTTTCACATTTTCTCTCCGAATATTCGCCTGTCATTGTTGTCGCAGCCACGGTTGGAGACACAGCAGCGCACGGAGGAAGCCTGACCCCGCTGACCCTCCGGTTGCACAGACATGAGATCAGTTGTCGGCCTCGGCGTCTGATCCCATCCGCCGATGATACCTTGAGCTTTTACCTTTTAACCTGTGCTCTGCGGAGGCACACAGCAGGTCTGGAGTCGAGCCCCGGGTCAGATAATGAGCGCTGGGAGTCTCTGGACGCGGTAAACAGGCCTACAGGAGGATCGCGGGCCGGTGGAGCACGAGCAGGCAGAGGAAAGACAAATATTCTGCTCCTCCGTCTGTGTTTGCTTCTATATTTGTGAGGATTTCAGTGTGACACCATGTGTGACGCTAACCGCTAACCTCGTTAGGGAGCCTTTATTGTTGTTTTGCGAGTCACCACCTGCTTCCCCTCCGCCATCACATCAGGGTTATGTGCTGAATAAATCAGAATCAGGTTTATTACCAGGTCAGGGTTTTCACAACGTGAGGAATCCGTCCTCATATAATGGATCTTACAAACATCCTAAAGACAGGAAGTAACAGAAATATAAACAAGCATCTATATATGTATTATTGATTTCATATATTGTAGATTGTTTTGGTTTCCTGAGGGAAATATCCGTCTCTTTAGCTGCTGATTGCCTCTGGCCACCTGCTAATGTAACTGCTTAAACAGCAGAACAAAACCACTGGCAGCAAACGTGTCCCTTGTATCACTCCGCCAACCTCCAACATACACATGTACAAGGTAACGGTTATTAAAATATCCTCGCAGTAAACCTGAGAATGGAACCTACACAATACATTTCCACATAATAAATCTCATCTCACATTAACGCTGTCTGTTCGGGTAGCATGTCTATAGACGTTGCAAAGGTTATCTAACTGCTACTGCTGGAGACAGGATCCTTTAGAACGCTGAGTAAAGTTGAACAAAAGATGCAAACAATGGCTAGGAATTCGGATGAGGAACGTCCTGAAACGACACCATTTCTCCTGCCTGTATCGTTATCTCGAGGAGTTGGCAAATATTTCAATATGAAGAATCTGGGTTGGAGTGTAAAAGACTCTTTTGAAAAAGGGATGAGCAGAGGGTGCAGCCTGCTGACCGACGTGTGTTAATATGTGCATATGTAGTGTGGTTGTGTGTGTGTGTGGTTGTGTGTGTGTGTGAGTGGACACAGAGGACACATCACCGCTACCTTGAAATCCTCCAAAGACAATGTCAGAGTGAGATAATGACCCGCTGGCCTTCGCCCAAAAATAACACGGCTGTCTGTCTCACACTGAGCTTCAGAGAGGAATCCGACCTGTCTGAGCAGACACGGACACTTTAACTGTCAAGAAACTTTAATAGGATTTTCTATATAATTAAAAAACACGGTTGCGTGTCATGCAGAGGGGCTGACATCTGAAAAGTGTTCAAAAATATAAAATGTAATCATGACCAGTTTAATGTGGTTATACCAGAGAGCTCCGGATCAGCTTTCCAGTCACGTAGAGAATGTGAAACAAGGAAGTGGCACATGGTGCATTCGATTATGGGCTTCTGACTGACCTTTACCTCCTCTGTGTGGAGAAATGAGACTCTGTCTGCGGCTGTCTCCCTTTTTTTTTCCCCCCACGTCTGTAGAGCGTGCAACTGTAACCAGACCGCCACTGCTCAACACATTACCTACATCCACATTCATAAAGCGGGCGATGTCAGCCACCTGCTCGCCGTTGATCACCATTTATTGAGGAGAGGCTCACAGATGTGCAGGTTTCTGGGTGCTTAAGCCGCTCCGGCGAACCCAAGAGAAGAAGTCACCTCACGGAGCTTTAATGTGACATTGCAGGAGTTATAGTAGCATGTGATGATGTTATTTCTTTTAGAATGATTTGCACCCGGGAACAGATGTGAACTTCATGCTGCAGAGTGATGGTGATCGCACCGCAGAACACGTAGCTCCATAACATTCGGTTCCACCGAGGCTCCTGCAGGTGCAGAAGTCGGTTGATTTATTTCTTTCTTGCATGCTGTTCTTTCATTGTAGTGATAATAAAGCAAGATTCTTGAGACGGTTCTCCAAGATCATCAGCCCAAAAAACATTATCATTCACATCACCTGTAGCTGCAGGAGGAGAAACGACTGTCAGTCCGCAGGAGAAAAGGAGGTCAGGTGACGTTGTTAAAGAGCCGAAAGGCTGCAGGAGGAGGACGAGTGGGTGAACTGAACATCTGACAGCATCAGGTTCTTGTGACCTTGATCATGATCACTTTCTATTGCAATATTGTTTACACAACACACACACACACACACACACACACACAAACACATTTGCTATGAGGAAATACACACAACTTGTTGTAAAGCAGACGCCCACTCAG
>CAAKHC010008991.1:29013-54702 GCA_901007825.1 Macroramphosus scolopax | reverse complement strand
GAAGGAAGGAAGGGGGGGGGGGGGGGTAGGAATAATTTCAGGAGGAATGAAACGAAAGGAGGAACAGTAGGACGGACGGAAAGAAGAAGCGATGCAGAAAATGAATGGATTAATGAAAAGATGGAGGGGAGGGGGTAACAGAAGCAGCAAAAACAGGAGGAAATAAAAGGGAGAAATATGAATAAGTTTGATCATTGAGCTTATGTGGATAAATTGAGACCTGACAAAGGAAGGAGGATGGGAGGCAGAGGGGAAGGAGTGGTAAAGACTCATTAGCCTACGCAGGGTTGGTACATTAATCCTTCGCTGCTCCACTGTCTTCTTTCTCTCTCCTTTTGTTCTCCAGAAATATCTGAGTGGGTGGGAGAGAGAGAGAGAGGAAGAGGGAGAGTTGCAGTCGGTGAAGTGATGACAGGGTGAGGGGGAGAGAAAAGGAACAAGCTTGACAGAGGAGGTAGATATGGAGCGAGCCGGCTTGCGATCTTAGGAAATGTTTTCATACAACAATAATGCACGTCTTCCTTTTTCCTTACTGACGAGGCTTCTCACTTTCTTTAAGAAAAGACGAGCAGAAGGGCAGCGGCCTCACCTCGCCTGGAACAAGGAAATGAGTCAGTGTTGAGGAGGAATGCTAGAAAACTTCAGGGACAACAAGCACTTCATCAGATTGTGAAGGCCACACATTTAATGGGTGAGATTGATTGCAAAAAGTGACGCTGCTAAAACAGGAACAAGACGTCAGTCACAGGTTTTATGTAAAACCAGGTGACCAGATGAGAAAGCAAAGGTGAATAGTTGACATGTTGTCAGAATGTACTTGTTTACCTGTGCAATGAAGGGTTATAACCATCATTAAAGAGTGAACTCTTTCTTTTAAATAACCTGGACATGTTTACTATCCGTCTGATTGCCTCTGACCTTCGTTTCAGGAATGTTGCCACATGTTGAAACCTCAGCAGTTTCCTTGGTGAGGGAGGATGTTAGCAAACCAAATGTAAAAGGCCCCCAAAAAAATCATTTTGTCGAAGAAATCTGCCCCTAAAATTTAAGGTGGTTCTTCCTTGGCCCATGCTGCATCCCTCCAACAAGTTCAGTTATAATCTGTCAGGGAGTTCGAGCATAATCATGCTAACAAATTGGAGGTAAAACAACCTCCTTGGCAGAGATATGGAATGCGTCCTTTACCTAATTACATCAAGAAATATCTGATCTAAGAGTAAGTAAAGTTCAGGGATGATATGGTGCATTCCAGTAAGTGGGAGCTTGAATGGGGGGAAGACGGTGAGGTGAGTAATTCTGAATAAAACAACTTGCAGGCAGACGTAATAAACATGACACCATAAAGACAGACAGATATTACTCGAGGAAGATGGTGCATCATCATTAAGAAGCACAATCTTCTCTTCTGTCAGACAACATGACCTCTTCAGTTCTCTCGCTGGGGATTTATTTCCAGTATCTAACAGTAGCACACACAGTGTCCGTGGTTAGGGTGTGGCAATATGCCGCCGGGACACTGATTGCTGAGAAAGCCCACCGCATGGGTCAAGGTGACACCGAGCCTCAGGAGTCGGGGAAGCGGGGTCAACACATGCTGCTGACACCAGCGAAAACATCACTCAAACAAGGCTCTTAAATCACACACTTGAACCCTTCACCCTGTCAAAGTACACATTAACAAGCCTACACACATGCTCGTCTGAAAGTGAGAGCTGCTCCGACTTGCCCGTCGAAAGGATCCTGAGAAACAATCAACAGCTGAACCTTGTTGATGAATAGTGGCTCCGTCCAAAGACAGTTCCCACCTCTCCTCACATACAGACCTGAAAGCACACCTCCCTGCGTCTACATCCATCCATCCATCCTCACATCCTGATTCATCCGGCTCACCTTTGTCAGTCGAGCACCTCGTCTGCCCCGGTGATAAAAATCCTGCACCATAGTAAGGGAGGTCCTAAACAAAAGGAGGAGATTGTAGGGCCAGCGGAGACGGGGAAAAAAGAAACGCGCAAAAAACACAGACAAGAAGACAAAAGATAGAGGGGAGGGAATAAAAGGGAAAATAGGGAGCAAGAAAGGGAGGTAAAGAATTGCCCAGACAGGCAGAGAGCTCTCCACAATGTGAGCATCAAGGGAGGGCGAGCGCCAGGTGTCAGTACGCATACACTCACTGAGCCGCGCATGAACACACTCACACACTCACACACTCACACACAAACACGGGCAGACAGGCAACTCTCTCTCACTCTCGCTCTCGCTCTCTCCTCCTCCTCGTCCCCCTCCTCCTCCTCTCGCTCTCCGGCAGCAATAACTCTCCCTCATCCTCCTCCTCTTCTTTTCAGCCAGGGCAGAATCCCTTAACTCTTTCCAATCCTGTGGTGTTGGAAACATTCAACAAGGAATCGTTTGACGACTGAAATTTGACACAACAACAAATTAAATCTGAATTTACATAAGTAACAGTAATCTGGCAACAGGCTGTAGGAGATGATTGATTTAAGTGGATTTCTAGAAGATTTACTGCAGCGTTGAAGTTTGGTTAATGTTGGATATTCAACAGATATTCACCGGATCCAGTGACGTCCTGTTCCTGGTTTCATCCAATGATAGCCCAACTTCACCACGGTTTACCTGACAACCAGCCTCATTAACATTCACATCAGCTGGTGTCTGTCGTAATTGCACCTCAGCTGCCTTATTACCATCATATAAGGTTATAAATACACATAATACTGAGCAGCCGAGTAAATCTCCATCCTGAGCTGATGAAACAAGCCCCCGACAGGACGGATGATGTGAGCAGGACACAGTTATTCTGATTAACTGCATCAGTGTGTGTCAACACCAGATCGTATTAAATCACAACTGATACTAAATACACACATTTACCCCAGCAAATAAATATATAAAATGAGTGTTGGTAACATATTAATCATTTTATCCATACCAAAGGGAAAGGTTCTGGCCTTCTTGTTCTGTTAATGGAAGTATTGAATGAGATGTTGTCACCGCAGTGTTCTATTATATGTATGTACATGTTCTCACATCACAACATACCATCAACTGTTTTACAGAAGGACCGGACGTCCGCGTAGAGTGAGGAGCTGTAAGAGGAGGAAAAAGGCCATAGAGGGACAACAGGAAAGAGGAAAGACAAGCGCGAACACGTGTGAGAGTTCCCACTATTGACGTTGTGACGAGAGAGTGGAGGAGAGGTTAGACGGAACTCTTCGCTCGCCCACGCATCACACTGCCCACTTCCTACCGTTAAAACTGGAAATCACAGTTCCTTCTACACGGAGGCTGCATGAGGGAGACACAGCCGAAGGCTCCTGTCGTGGTCTCCACAGAACACTGAGAACAGAAGATCTGGGGGAGTCAGACTCTCGTTAAGCCCCGGACGCCTATCTGAAGTCATTGTACTCAAAAGTAACCCGCTGGATTAGTTTGCGGTTGCCAGATATGATATAAAATAACCTCTGTCGCACAGTAGTGGAAAGATTCCAGGAATATTTGTCCCTTGACAGCCATTCAGATCCAAAACATATTGAACAAATGGGACAAACAGGATCATCCTTTGTAGACTCAACAATATTGTTTATCATGTATTAGTTTAATAGTTGAAATCAATATATTATTATTATTGTTATTATGCATACTATTATATATAATAAAAATGAATACCACAATTTATTTCTATCTGACTTCAATATGTAAATAAGATTACTAGATTTGATTATTCTGTCTGTCAATCATCAGAAACAACCTCCTGTTCTGATAACGAGTTATTTATGAAGGTATGGATGCATGAATGACAGGACGAAGCTGTATTATATATTTTTCCACCATCTGTGGCATCGGGAAGAGTTTTTAAAAACACCACAGGTGAGAGTTCATTTGTTTCTGTGTGATGAGCTTCAATGTGATTTTTTTTCCTGTCGATGAACCTCCCGACACCCCAAAAAGCACAAGGCATGATGGCACATATCATGAATGTGTCGAGGCCAAACAACTGTCAGTTGCGATGAGCGCTGAATCACTTCATAGTGCGTCCGCACATTTCATTAAACGACTCCAAAAAGTGGATGTAGTGTTACATTACCCCCGATATTGATTTCAGCCGCTTCGCCCGGCTGAAACCGCCAGTCACAAGAGAGCAGCATGATGCTTCCCGGCACTCACTATCTCCAGCTGTAAGGCTTTAAGGGAGGTCGTTCGGTGCAGGCACACGGGTGGCCGTGACACGGGTGGTGTGTGTATCAAGTGGCGCCGCTGAACCGTAACGACGCCCTTCTGAGTGCCTCCCACACTCCACGTGATGGAGGAGAGGCAACGCTGACACCGTCTGAATTGTCTTTAACCTTCAGCCGACTTTTTTGTTTTGCTACGGCTTTGTTGCCATGGTTACCAGGCGACGAGGCCACAGGTGCCCGCCGATGAGGTCATCGCCCACCCGATCAACACCGGTTATATTGTCTCTGACCCCGGGCGAGGAGGAACTTCAGCAGTTTCTCAGTGGTTTGTGGAGACGGCTGACGGGGCCACAGGTGAGGAAATGATGAGGTCTCCCCGCTGAGGGCAGTCATGTCACCGCACTCTACAAGCGGAGGAAACAGTCAATGACCAACTTTATACCAAGCTGTGGAATGACTTTTAACCATATACCAGGCAATCATCACCGCAAAGGAACCATCCGAAGCAATTTCACTCCTGAGAACTGATGAGGAAGCACATGCACACATCTACATCAGAAGGCAGAGATTCTCGATAAAGACAAATTACTCTGGCAGACAAACTGATGCTCAGAAATAAATGTCAAGAGGCGGAGAAGAGAGAAATGACAGCTCGCAGCGGAGCTTGAGGAGGTTGTAGACATAAAGCTGTCGTCCTTAGTAACCAAAGGTCAAAGCTCCTCTTGGCAGCTGTGCACCGTATTGATTAGCAGATTCATTGTCTGCTTTGCCGGCTACAGTCTGTGTTTACACAGCATCTTAATGTTCACCTTTCAGGGGAATTAAGACGTACCAGGGTACTGGAGCTCAGAGTTTACAGATTGATCTACGTTGCACAGAAAGATACAACACAGAGTTAAATGCGATGGCTGAGCGCAAACTTCTGCCAAATTCTATGAAAAAAAGAAGCTTTTTTTTACTGTGTTTAATTCATCCACCTCAAAATCAAATAGGTTCTTCCTTTGTTCATGCTGGACCCCTCCAACAAGTTGGGAGGAAATCCGCTGAGTAGTTTCAGCAGAAATCCTGTTAACTAACACACACACACACACAGATACACACACACACACACAGTGGAGGTAATACTATCCAGTACAGTGTTCCTGCATGGTGCATGTCTCCATCCATTCATTCATTCATTCATTCCCTCTGTTCAACGAGACAGGAAGGAAGCGGACGTTCTGTGGAGCAGGAGGTGCCAATCTGTCGCTCTGTGGACATCAGCCAGGCTCCGCTCATGTTAAGCTGCTGCTCCTCCTGTAGCCTTACATCCATCTGATGATATTATACCGGGCGCCGTTGATTAATTTCCGTGCGGTCAATGCAGTCACTAATGTTCACCAGAGACCTCGCGTTTTGCATGCAGAAGCAATATAAATGCAAATTTTGTGACATCTGCATTTACATTTTTCCCATTGCATTTGTTAGTGTGTGAGGAACTGCAGAAGATCTCAACAGATGAAGTTCTAACTGAAAGCCACCGCCCCCCCGTCCTAAAGTATGGAGGATAAATACACACAAACATAAGTCGTCTTGATTACAACGATCAGATATTCCACAGAACATCATAATTGAACATGTCAACGACATCAGCTTCTCTATTAACAGACGATTCACCAGGTGTGTCTTCTCTGTAAATCCAATATTCTCTCTGCTGAACAAGATGTCTTTTCTTTCCATCCATTCGACAGTGGACTCTTTTATAAGTAAGGGCTTGATATATCAATATTAGAACGGTTCTTTGACTTTCCTCTCGCTGCCCAGGTGGGCGTGTCTGCTGTTAGAGTCTAACAATTATCAGGCCTCGCTGTTGTGTGGCTCCTCACGCCTCGGAGCTCAAAGCATGTTTGCTGATCTGATGAACGCTAATTAGATCGCTCCTCCACTGTGAAAAATGAGCCATCAATTAGAGCGCCGTGATTAGGGGGACGGATTTTGATTTTGTCAAGCACCAGCCTCCTTCCTCCTCCTGGCTAGAGGGGAGAAACATGGCTACGGCTTCATCCATGGAGGTGGAGCGTTGGGTAGAACAAACTGACGTGAAGTTTGCACATCCCTTTGTTCTTCCCAAAAGAAGAATCATCATCATCAATCATTCATCTCGCAGGTTCACCAACAGCACAACACGGACTTAAGCTGCGCACACAAGTAAAGAAATATCAGGACACTAAACCGTTGGTTTCTTGCGGACACTCTTGTTGCCTAGGTAACACTCCTGTAAACGTCCTGTATTGGTCGACAGTATTGTCCACTCACACCTCAATCGCGTCGCTCAAACTTTTACAATCTCTGGCCGCCACCTCGCTCCTAATCTCTTCCTGTGTCTACAGATACTATTTGAATGTGTCAGAGGATGATCCAGTGTCTTCATGACCCTTCATACTCTCAAAAAATGAGATACGTCACCTTATTCAAAGTCCCCAGATCCATTGAGAACCTGCAGACATTGGAGCGACGTGTTGGACAGCCGCCGTCATCAAAACAACATATGAGGGACTATCTTTTGAACAGCGTTCCGTCCCTGCAGCAGAGCTCGGTGACTTGTACAGCCTGTCTGCTCCGCTGCCACGCTCCAGCCCGTCTCTCACAGGGCTAATTAGTCATGCAACGACTGCTTGTCCAGACACCCCCGACCCTTTCAACCCCATTTCTCATTTTCCAATCAACCATTGCCACAGACTGTAATTGCACTGTCAGGCTGTTGACTTTGTTTCACGTCTGGAGTCACTTCTCCACCCGTCCTGACAAGGAGACGGCGGTCAGAATTTCCCCCGACCACCACAAACACGACACAAATGCATCCACACTTCTCCATTTTCAATTCATATGACAAACAAGGGGCGATATCTAAAACAACGAAAGGGGAAGTGTTATTTGTCATTCAAGTTTTGGCTTCTGAGACGAGCGTACTCGTGTGAAACAGTGCGAGTGGGTCCTACGTCATAAAGGGGGCTGAAAGCGTGTATGTTGCTGCTGACACGAAGATTGGCAGGACACTTTAAAGACAAAAATCATAGCGTCTCAGGACAAACTGTGTCGTGTTCCTGTAGATAACACTTTGTGTGACGTCAAAGACATTTATACGATTCCACATCATCACAATCAGAGCAGCTTATCTGTGTAATGTAATTTAAAAGTTGTCATCATCATCAGATTAGCAAATTGGGGCTCAAACTGTTTCTCCAGTGCAGATCAAGGGGCGGCTGACTCATGTGCCATCTGCAGATTACTGCGTGTATTTCCCCCTTTGGAGCTCCTGAAGTTAGAAACCCACTTGTGACGGCATTAAACACAGTGGAAGATCCTCTTTATCTCACCATCTGAAACAAAGAGAGGTTTCAGTGCGTCCACACATCGGGGCAGATATTGGAGGGAACACATCTTCTCTTTGAGCCTCCTATAGCTGCAGTGGGATGTAGCTTTCTAGCGTCATTTCTAGGGTCTTCAATAAGTAATCTACATGTTTCAATAAAGGTCAAATGTAGTGTCAGTGTGTGCGTGTCCTACAAACTCTGTGTGGGAAACTGCAGATGTTTGGGTGGAGGCGACAGATTGCGAGAGAGTGGCAGCGCTCGTCTGCTGGGAGGGCGTGAACACCCTGCGAAGTGACAGCAACAGATTTCCAAACACCGGAGGGTACTTCAGTCATGCACTGCTGCTTTGGTCGACTCTCCACTTCACATATTAATTAAAACATAAACACACAGAAAGGCCCCGGAGGAGTTTGTCACTCCAGCCTTCACAATATACATGAAGGAACTGACAGACACATTGTGATTACACTGTTAATGTACAAATCATGTGACACGCAGTCACTCCAGAAGCTCCGATTTTAAAATTAGATTATTGATACACACAGAAATAAAAGACTTTGTAGCATCTTGTGTGAAAAAATGGAATGAAATTAAACTTTTGATTCCTTTTGTTACTAAAAACATGCATTTCAGTTCACCTGTGCTCCTCGAGGAGCAAGACGGAGTTAAAGTCAAGCAGGATAGCTGATTAGGCAGGAAGTCAAACGTCTAATGGAGGATTCTTTTGCCCGAATAGGAGAAGTGGAGCCGTACTATAATGTTATCATCATGATCATGTCGACCAGGTAGGGATGCTCTCAACGTACCACATCAGAGCAAAACATCCTGCAGAGGTTATTGTATCAAACTCAGAAACGGCCCAAACCAATATAAAACTGTTCGTATTTTATAACCATGTGGACCAAAGTCCAGACAAAAGCCTCACGAAATTAATTCAAGCGGACAGCCGGACGTAAAGCCCCCCTGGAAGCCACGTCGTAATAAAAAGACCCCATCCTGCGGTGACAGTTAGGAGAGCGGAGGTTGTTATATCGCCACGGCAATAACCTGAAACTCATTAGATTCAAATAAGAGAGACTGAAGCATTCTAAAATAAAAGGTCTCTGAGCTCCTGCTTCTGGCTGGAGTTGTCTATCACACGACGTTTCCTGGTTCTCTATGTGAGCTTTGAAAGGCTGCAGCAGACATGTTGCCTTGTTACTGTCCTGCAAAATTTGACGTTCGAATAAAAACTTGAAAGAATTTTTTGCTAAATTATGGATGTTTTTACGACTTTTTTTGTAATAATTCAAAATGTGCATTAGAAAATAAATAACAGGACCATGTCAGATGAAATGAAAGTAGCTGCTGGAATAAATCTGGCCCTCACAATAAAAATGGCTGCTGTGTTTTTATGGTCATTTTATCTGCAGTCAGCAGCAGCCATGATGACAACCTGGGATTCAACCAAAAAAAAACAAGCGTCTCAACCTTGAATACACAAGGTTTCACACAAATGGTTCGCTGGTGGGAACTTTTAATGTGAAACAGTTCCAAGAAGTGTCAAGTGTTCCTCTTTTATTGCAGCTCTGACGGCACAGCAAAGGAAAGAGCTCATTAATCTGCAGGGTTGCTTATTTATCTATCAGATGAAGGGAGGAACAGAAACAAACCTCCAGTGACAAAACAAGAAGAAAACATGTGCTTACAGAACAACTGAACTGTCAAGAGGCCGGCTGAGGCTAAACAGTCACGGGTAGCTCAGAAATCCCCTGCCGAGATCAAATAATGCTAATAAACTTCTGCAATTCAAAAACAGCTGAATTGATGAGTTGCTTTGAATCTATTTTGAGCAGAACACAAGTTCTAAGGGATCTTTTTGCATTCGCAGATTCACTCTTTGAGAACCAGAATAACATTTCATCTTTAAAGCTGTGAAATAGCTGCTTCCTAAAATACTCCCATGGAACCGGCCAACACCTCCCGAGTGCTGACGGGCACATGTGTCATTGTTTGTGGCGAGAATGGAAAGAACAGACTCACCACTGCTGCGACTCTTGCGGTTGGCCTTCCCCCCCGTCAGCAGCATCTTCAAGCTGTTCCTAAACATGACTGCAGCAGATTCCCTGGACTAGACTACAGATGAATCTGTTGGGGGGGAGAGAAGACGACATGTTAGACGAGTGCGCCTGCATTATGATCAACAGTGACATCGTTAAGGACAGAATTCATTAGTTAGAAGCTTTACGATGGATATAAGAACAACCTTAAAGGTATGTGTCATTGTGTACGATCAGAGGCTTCCTTGTAAAGAGGGCAGAATCAAATCGATCAAATAGATGCATTCCAAAATATACTCTCATTGAATAAGGACCTGTTGCCGCACTCGCCGCAGCCGTTTTTAGCATCTCATGCATCGTCACATTGACTCTGTTCTTGTACGTTGTGCAGCTGAGGTGACCACATCATCAGATGATGGGTGGTGAATGAGATGTAGCTACTTCCGTCAGTGAGCTACCATACGAGGCACTGGGAACGGCCATTGCCAACAACGAAGGCACTGGAGACACTTGGGACACATCAGTGTGAAGTGTGTGGTTAGTAACTGGGTTGCTTAGCGATGAGTGAGATCATCACCCCCAGAAGGGCCCATCAAAATCTATTCTGGATTATGAGAAATCCATCGACTAATTCTGGCTCTATGTCGGCATGCTGAGTTGAAGTTCTAACAGCATTAGCATTAGCTCCATGGTATGTAGTTACATTTTAAAGCTCCTGAATGGTTTCATGTTCCAGCTGAAGCCTGCAGACTGTGAATGCAGAGTAAATGCGGCCGCGCGACTGCATGCAAAATTCACTGCGATGACACAAGAGGACACGACCAGACGTGGACTCGCTCTTGGCGTCGGTAGCTCAGGTTGAGATGTAGAAGCCCTCCACAGGAGTTTAAAACAGGCACACACACACACAAATGTCTCCTTGAAGGCTGCATGACTTCTTTTCCCTGCTGAACAGAGACGAATGTTTCGGAGAGCAACAGCAGCGAGGATCTGAGATCCTGAGGGCGGTTGGAGTCTGAGGGGGACAAACACTGACACAGAGGTGGTTCGGTGCATACTTTAAGAACTAGCTATGAGCTACCATATCATTGTGTAAGTTATTTTTCATGAATAGATGGAAACAGTTTGCACAAATACAGCAAAACATTGCTTGAGACATTTGAAGGTCTGGACCAGCAGCAGGTTCAGGGATCAATGTAGCAAGAAAGGAGTTAATAAGGGGAAAGATAACAACACCGGGAGCTATAAGATTATCTTAATTTCATGACTGCAGCCTCCTCTCCCCCCTCCTCTGTATAGGCACGTATATCTCTCTGCTGTGAGTCCTGGTAGTAAAAAGCCTGGCAGCAGATGTTCTCCATTAGGTGGGAGTGACTCAGCAAAGCCTCACAGACAAGCTCCAGCTGAGGAGCTGAGTTTGGACCCAAACAATGAAAAAAAAAGAAGAAGAAGAGGAGGAGTAACATGGAAGTGCTTTCAAAAAGCCCCCCCCTGATTAACCAATTATTTTCACAACCCAACCCTGTGACCTTGAGGAGTCTAAAAGGCTTCCGGGGATTATAATAATATTATAAATACTCGGAGGGGGAAAAGTATTGTAATAGTATCCATCATGGTTCAGTCTATCAGGCTCACATTGTGAAGTCTATTAGTGACATTACTTTATATCCATAACGGAAGCAAACAGTTTGACACATTGATTGTTTCAAGACAATTAAGAACGCTGCACACACAGCACAAAACGTTTATCTCATTATGTTTTACTGCTTCACTGCTTTGACCTCCTCTTCATGCTCAATAAATATCTTTCCTGGCCGATGAGGATCATGACGTGCGATATAAAATATTAGACAGCGGCTCTCGGCCCTCCACCTGGTCCGTGACATCGTCAGATCAGGAGCGGTGGAGGTGGGGGTGACGTGTGCAGCGATCACCGGGCGGCTGATATACTCACCGCTCATAAAAACCAACTGAAATATTCCTCAACTGCTCCCATTTACAGGGATCACTGACAATGAATATGGATGGTTTTGACCTCATTAGCCACACAGTGTTGTGTCTCCCAGCCATTTTAACAGATTCCTATAAATATAAAATGAGCGCTGATGAGAGGCGGCGGGATCTTTACATGTTTCCCTAATGATCCTGATTCAACTGGCATTTGTTGGGGGAGAGAGAACTCTATGATATCCTAATGGTATGGAGACTCTCTGCTGATGTTATATAGCATATAATATGATTCTTATCAAGTGTCAACTAGGCAAATATACCTTTGGTAACTTGGGATAAAGGGTTAAAATGTGATCCTGTGAGAATCACACAACAAGGCAGCATCATGGCGTCAATGCAAGAAGGTGATTTCCCATTCATACCATCATTTAATAGCACGATGGTATGAAACTAGCATAAAAAATGTATAATAAAGCAACAAAATGGAACTATTTGACCTTACAATAACATCTTCAAAATACTTTTCTTTCACTCCGTCTCCCTGTTCTTGCACTATGTATCATGGGCTGAAAGCTCCAGGAGCCAGCTTGGAAGTGTAGACGTCGTGACGGTTGCAAAAAGATCAAAGATGAGATTAATGGGGGAAGCTGAAGAGAAAGGGAGAGAGGCGAGAGCCAGACAGGTGCAGGTGGGGAGCTCAAAACGCCACTGACGTGCTGTAGCTAATGTCACAAGTAGTGCGGTACTCTCCTTGCCGACATATTAATAAATTACCACTGGTCCCAGGAGAGGCAGCTGTTACTCGGCAAAGCAGCATCATGTTGCAGGATGACTTGGTCTTGTACTGACAGTAAAGGCTCATGCAAACCTAACACATGTCCTCTGCCCGCAGTCGACTCCTATTAGCCTCTCACCCTTTCACTTTATTATTCTCATGTCCTTCCATATCTCTCTCAGATACTGTCACTGTATCTGCCTGTTGGGTCTCTCAGCTGTACATGCTACCTCAAACAGATGAGCCTCGGCTGTGGGGGGGAAGAAAAACCTATCAAAAGCAAGGTTAGTAATCATCACAGCTCCTTTATGACACCCCCACACAATTGATCCCACCAGAGGGAGAGAAGAGAAGCATTAGTCATATCAAAAGCAGTGTGAGGTCAAGGTGGCTGAGCAGTGACATGCCATGAATGGACATATAGATGTGAGTATTAACATCAGCAAAGAAGTGGAACAAACTTCACCAATGTTCTAGTGATGGAGAAGTTACTGCTCCGATGTCTACATAAACACTCCAGTGATACGCTTCATCATGTGCAGGTCTGTCTGAAAGCCATTCATTGGTATGAGTCCTGCACCTCCACTGACAAGGTGTAGACAGCGGGAAGAGAGTGTAAGGTGCAGGCGGGTCAGAACCCATCGGCATGCACGCTCATCTCCTGAGATATACAGCCAACGTTGTTCAGGGGGCATCGACGCCAGTATCACCGCCACTTCACCTCGGCATAAAATATGTGCAGGGAGCTGCTTATTATGTCTGGTCTGGTAAGCCACAGGCCAGAGGGCGTTTTGTGATTATAATACTAAATCACAATCTTAAAACCCCCAGAACACAGTCAGGACATCTTGTAGCTTCATGTCAGGCGTCCACAGTGCAGCTCAAAGGAACAAGATGAGGGCTGGAATTCAGAAGACTAGCATTAGTAATTAGGTACTTTACTAAATGCAACAGCAGGGTAGGGGATATGTTTCTAGAGGAGGCAATCAATGGCTGAAATCTTAGAGGATACTGAGTAGGCAAGTAAGCACACACACACATATACAGACTTGCAGGTCGCCAGAGAGAGATGGGCACGCTCAAGTAAAATAACGTAGCCAGCTGAAGCTGCATATCATCTGAGGGTGGAAGCATACACATCTCTCATTCCCACTCTCTGTGACCCTGTGTACCGGCCTCTGTGAAGGAAAGCCAAGAAGCAGCATGCTCTCGCAGATAATGTGCGTAAGCGGATGCAGCCCATCTCAGGCTCTTCCACAGCTCAGGCCGCATAAAGCTCCTCCAGTGTGGTTAAAAAAAAACAAAAAAAAACGACTTAAAGGCGCATTCACCGGCCGTACGTGATGAGACGCGATAACCTGCTCTGGTCACCCTAAGCAGCACATTTGTAGATTTATTCATTAACGTGTGGATCACAGAAAGGCTGAGGTGAAAGAGGTCTCCAGGAGAGCTGGAGACATGTCATTAAACATGGAGGTTCCACTAGAAGCCTTTGCTTCCGGTGAAGAGCTGCTTCGTCATGGTTGGGAAACCAGATTTAGGATTATTATAGGATTGTAGCTTAATTCCCTTCATATTGCAACCTTCCTGTAGAATGAAAGTCATTTTAATCCCCAAGCCAAACAAAAGAAAGAACTCCAGCCAGCAGCAGGTGCAGACGTCTCCTCCTGAGTCCGAGTCTGGACTCCGTGACCCACCATTAATTACACAGCTTATTTACAATCAATAAAGTATCCTTTAATGGGGCCAGGGATGGCAAAGGCCAATGTTGCAGGGCATCCAATTGGATTCATCTCATGTTACCCCCCCTGGCCTTCAAGTTAAACCTCATCTGGGAGGAAACCCAACAGACAACAGTGGTAGAATTAGTGAGGACACATTTCCCGTGGGAATGCTCTTCCTGTGATTACCTGCAGCATAGATGTTATAGGCAGTCACAAAGGCAGGGGGAGGGGGGGTCTTTAAATTCAGAGGGAGGAAATTGTGTGTTTATTCTGTCATTTCTTGCTGCCCTCCAAGGAAATTATCTGAATGACTTTGGAAAAGAGGAGAAAATCTTATTTCTCATCTTGAAATGGGGAAGAAGTTGTGACAGGCCAACTAATGGGGATGATTATTGTCTATATATGTGCTCAACAAACGTCTGTTATTTACTCTCCATCAAAAGCAGGGAGAAGCTGCTATCCGCAGATAAACGACTTTAGTTTTTGGATTACCTGTGAACATCTATGTACAGTAGTTGTATAATTATAGAGATTTCTTTCCTTAAAGACACAGTGAACTAAAGCAAAGGTGTTCCATACATGTTGATTTCATTCCAGCAAATCAAAGAGACAAGAGACGTGAACTCAACATACAGTAACTTAATGGGACCCAAATATGAAACAGAGCTGGAATACACAGAGTATATAATGTGATAATAATATACAGAGTTGAAGACAAATATCTGAGCTGATGCGGCCGTGGGCGCGGCCCACAGCTGGCATCAACAGTCTGAGAGTGACGCTGCCCCCGAGGGACACGTGGTTTCTTGGAGTAATCACAGCAGAATCGAGCCGTCTGACATGTATGTCAGACCTTAATCAGAAAGAACAATGCCTGGGAAAGTATTATTTCAGAATAATAATCGGGGGAAATAGCAGGATAATTGCAGCTGAGTCATCCACTCGTCTCTATTGTCCGACAGAGGAAGTGCCGTGCATTCACAAGATGCATCTCCAAACATGCACTGGAGAAACTATTCAAGCTGGAAGCTCGTGCAGCGAGCTCCTCCTTCAGTCGTTGACACCCTGCAGCATCAGGCAGGGATATATCACACTCCCATCTCAGGTTTGAGGACGGCCAGGGGAGCAGAGTGACATAAATCATACTGATATCAATAAGGGGAGGTGTCATGGGGCCGGCTCCCGGGATGAGAGTTTTACAGGGGCAATGCAGAAACCACTTAAGGTTGCTGGTAACAAAGTTTCACTCCTTCCCCTCTCTGTGGATTATTTATTAATCTGGATTAAAGCACCAGCACTCATCTTGAAGGGGGAGGTTGCGATATCTGTATCACCATGGCACCATGTGATCAGTCACATGAGAGACAGGTCTGGTTCTCGGGGTGGGCCTAATCTTTTTACTGTAAGTTCTCCGTGGAACACGAGGTGACACCTTTCCTATCTTAACATGCACTTGGACAGGAATCATCTGTGAGGGTGTTACCGAGCAGTTTCTCATAGGACCACGGCTCTACTCTGATCTTTCCCCGGAGCTCTTCACCCAGTGACGGGGGAAAAAGGGACGATATATCAGACCTAGTGCGTTCCAAACTGTGACAAGCTTGGAGCGTGAAATATGAATTATACAGTCTTAATGTGCATCAACACTAAAACACACAAGTCTTAGATAATTATATTGCTTTCATTTTTCAAACTTGGCTTCTGATGAATCATGGCTCTGAACACTGCCACCACATCAGCCTGCGCCAAAACCAAGGAAATCCATCCAAACCTCGACCACTCAAACTGTCAGTCACGTAAGATTGTCCACACACAACCTTTATTTCCAGATTCCTGGACATCTAAATAATTCATCAAGCTTCACACCTCTATAACAGTGAACAGTGCCTGGATTCTGTTCACTATAACACCGAAAGGTTCCTCCTCACCGTCAACACACGAGCTGTGACTTAAGATCTAATGTCAGCGCACCATCTGTGACCTGGTCACGTAAACGGGAGATGCCAAAGGGCAACGACAACATTTGGCACCGGTTTCAGGTTCCCTTAAGGGAGGGGGGGAGACAGACAACAAGGGAGGGCAAAGTTGAGGATTGTTGCAACATACATGGACAGAAAATTCTCTTATGTATGCTTATGAATGGATATGTTATGTTCAGTGTATTCACGGGATCATGACGGGCAGAGAGATACAGAACATCCTGCGGTCCAGATCCATGGTTTGTCAGATTTCATGAGTTTAATTGATTTAATCTCCCTCTGGAAGACACTCAAGGAAGCCTATTGGTCACTGAACCTTACTTTGGGAAGCCCTGCCCTGATACATATGATCTTACAGACATTTGAATAAAAGTTCCAGTCTCATTAGATCATCTGGACACGTTCACACAAGAGTTCAACCACTCGGCCTGTCGTGGTCATGAAACATTAATACTGTAACAAGGTACTGGTCCTTTAATAAAGTCCATACTGCTCTGGCCCAGGCGGGCTTAGCGTGTTCTCCAGCACACCGACACAGCCCACATATAGCAAAGTGAATTATTATGTGCTTCGGTTGTGTCATCTCCCTGTGGGAAAACACAAGTCCTCCTACACAGGCCAACAACATGTACTCTCATTTCCAAATCTAAGCCCAGTTTACACCAATTTAGACCTCCCTCACCCATCTCGCTCGAAACGTACTCAAAGGGAAGCAGCTAAAATAGAATGTCAACCTTTATCAGAGGGAAAGAGAGCCAAATGAGGGAGGACGTAATTCAGTGGCATTTTATTTCCCCCCGTTTGTCTTCGAGGACGTCATGGCCAGACCAAATAATGGGATGAAATACTGGGAGCAGGTGAGGGAGGAAGATTTCCCCAGACAGGCCAAGGAAGGAAATAAATAATCTAAACGCACAGAAACTATTAATTCTCTTAGAGCAGCATTAACCACTATCTTTGAAAGTGGTCTTTTAAGTAATCGTTTCATTTGGCAGAAAAGTAGCCATTTGTCACCGATTAACGGAAACACAGTTTCCCTGCAGATATAAATATGACAGCAGTAAAGTCGGTGTATAAGCTCACCAGGCTCTGCTGTGGAGGGCGGGAGGAGGGAGCTGCTCAGCATCCTCAATACTGTGAAGTACAGGGACAAAACATAAAGGCTCATTCAACAACAAATGACGCTAGATGATGACGCCAAAGTCAAACACTGTATTGAATATTAAACTATGAAGTGAGGCAGTCAGACAGACTGCTGCAGTCCATCCTCTCTCCACACCCTGTCTCCATCCTCCCTCTGCATTCGGAGACCTCACTGCTACACCTGCTGGCCGTTTGGAAGTGCTGCCGCACCATCTGCACCAACACGCTGAGCAGAGGTGCCGGGGGTTATATGAACGAAATGACAAATCTAATCTGAATAATAACCCTTTCATCTTCAACGCTGACACGTGACACTGACATGTCAATCATCCCGACTACACGATACACAGAAGTTAATGTTTTTTTTTCTCCTCATAAATCCTCTGTCGGGCTTCCGCTTGCCTGCCTCCACTGCCCTGATCCTGTCCAAACAAATAGGGCAGCACTTCAAGAGGAAGAAGGGTTCCATGTTTGACAGGCAGCTTGCGGGGGCAAATAGGAGTCATGAAATGAGGAGGGAGGGTCACTCTGCAGAGGATCTCTGGCAGCCGGTAATCAACATTGGCAGAGGAGCACATTTGCATTAAGACGGTGTTTCTGGTCATGCAGGCACTGGAATTAAATTCTTAGAAGTAGAAGTGCATTTGGGGAGTGCAGGACATCTGCCAAGGCCAACAGAACATCCTTCTTAAATGAACACAGGAGATGCAGCTGCATTGCCACTATTTAACCTGTTGTTAATTGTGCATGATTTAAAAGGAAACAAAGTCTGCCTCAGAAGCCCCTCAGGTCACAAACAAGGTTTGATTCCTGTTAGTTGTCCCTCTGGAGTGTTTGTGCCTTGCAAAGGACACAATTATCTAAGTTCATCAATGCTAAGCAGCAGGGGATCACATCCTTATTTCAAACGTGGCAACTGGTAGCATGCAGCTGTCTGCTGCCTCCTCTATAGTGGAGTTAGTGAAATTGCTGCAATAACTTAACGTGCCCGACCCACCATCTCCGGGTTCAGCTGTAAATAGTAGCTGCCGCTCCTTCCCTGGTCCGTTTCGTCTCCACATGACATCACTAGCCCTCAGATGATACCCAAATGGGTTGATTTGGCTACTTCAATGGAAGCATCAAATAGCAAACTAGCTCCCGCTGGCTCTTATTTCATGTCCATGTGTGTATCCCGGTTACATTCATCTTCTTATAAAATGCTCAACCACACGTCACTTAGCCAGAGGCCTCCTGGAGGGCTTGTAGTGCCTTTGTGTGTCTGAGCAGCGGAGCCGTATAGCGTGTTGGACTTCCTTGCCCGGGGCTGTTGTTCATCAACGGCAGCTGAGTGGTTGAAAGGCTTAGCATGGGGCTCTAAGTAAAGTGAAGCTATATATGAGAAGACCCCAGGGTCCCGTTCCCTTCATGAATTTTCAGAGATGCTTAAGTTTTTTATCTGAAATGAAACGAAAGCAACTTAAAAAGGGAAGTTGAGGTTACATGGGTGGAGAGCAGAGACTGTACATCTAGAATGCTCTGCCTCAATGAAGCAAAAATATCCTGTGGACTGTCATCGTGTGATGGGGATATCATTCGCACAGTAGTGACCAGGGGGGAGCAAGGTCCCACTCGAGGGTACAAAATATATCATCTGCTTACATGTACACTTGGTTACAGTCGGGGAAAGATCAGAGTAATTGCTAACTGCAGGTTCGATGGGGGCTGCTGCATTTACATTCTTCCTCTTTAGCAAGGTATCCAAAATAAAAACAATCCTTTGACTTTGTGAGTGGCAAAAGAGACATGACCATGGGTGTCAGATGTCGTTTATAAGAGGTGAGGCTTTCTATTTATGGCATCTACAAGTGAGGTAAGGACAAGACGACACCAGAGAGTCATCAGATAAAGAACCAAACAGGCGGAGAGACAGAGGAACTTAGATATGACATAAAGGTCTACATAATCATATCTGCTGCTGACAAAATGAGTTCCTGCCCCAAAACTGTGAAGCGGCGCACTTAACTGAGGCAATTTTCCCAAAGTGATCTTTTACAAACGCCTGCGTCTTGTTCACTTCGAGGGGAGATAAGTCAGTGAATTACACTGGGATGAATTGAGCCAGAGATAGGTGACGGATCTGTTGCCCAAAAAGGATGACACATTGTTCCGAGCCTGTGTGTACATGTGCACGCCAACATTGTGTCGCCCACTGTGAACAACTTCTTTGTCCACCTCTCTATTATCTTTTGATTTCATCCACAGACGGTTTGTACGAGTGAGAGGCCCGACAAGTTGAAGGGATGTATCATATTATGGTTTCTATAAAATCAGACCTGTTTGTGGAAAGACTTATCGCCAGCGTTAAGAAGCTACTTCACACTGTGTATTTCACGTACATCACTAGCCTCTCAAACAGAGAAAAGGCTGCATTAGTGTGCGTTACAAGGGCGCTGACACCTTCACGGTTGCCATTTGTGAGTGAGTCTGTATCTGATGATTTAACAGACGGTAAGAGGGACTGTGGGCAGGAGGGGAAACATCTCAAATGACTTGCTCTTCCAGTTCAGCCCACCACCAGACTGCTGTCAGCTTTGTCGTGTGACTGACAGCGCGGACGGAGGAGGAGGAGACCCAATTAGCCGGCCACTGATCTCTGATTGGGATTTGATGGCCACCAATAAATGTCTGTTTGAGTTCAGCCCCCACGGCGCCGTGTTTCAATCACAGGGCTGACGGAGCTGCAGTCGACTCTGACGCTCACGTAGCACTGTGGAGTCGGCCTTCAAAGAAATAAGGAAATAAAAAGACGCATGCCAATTAAACTTCTGCATGAATGTGTTTAAGTGACTCTTAATGTAAAGATAGTTATCATCAGATGTTTGCATCATCACCATATTATTTATCTGGTGGTTTTATGACGGTGTGTAATAAGCTCTGCGTGCAGGGAACTACATTTCCATCCCGTCTAACTGCTGTTCATCTCACTTACATGAGCAAACGATCATGTGTAAAGCACTGCAGTCATTCCATGAGTCCAAACATGCACAGCAAAGAGGCTGAATCTCGCCAGCTGAGGGGGAAGATGTAGAAGATCCTGCAGATGGAAACACGCAGGGTCACCCACGGACTGCTTTGCTGAAGGTCACAGGCCAACAGATGAGTCTGCCTTTCATCAGGCCTTATGTCATCCTGTGCACAGGTGGAGCCCGGCTTTGCTTACATCAGCGAAAGAATAAAAGGGAAAGCTTCTATTGCCCTCTTGAGACAGAAAGTGTCAACTTAAAGGAGATAGAATCAAAAGGAAGGATCAAAGTGTTGATATGCAGGCATGCATATGTAGGTAGTTTGTTCCAGGAAGGAGAGAGCCAGCTGATTGACACTGCAGGTCAACTGCAGGTGATATCAAATAGCCATTAAGTGTTGCCCATCCATTAGGGTGACATACACGTGCAGGTGCAGGAAATCATAAAGATAAATACATTTCTTATCTCTTACTGCAGCCCGACATTGGAGAAACTAATGTGGTGTCCCATTCCATTTCCCTTCGCACAAATTACCAATGATGGACTACTCAGATCAGAATGAAAGAGGGACCATGCACGCACACGGAAAGCATGATGCTGTTGAAGCCTCGGGGTTCGGTTTCATTGCAGAACATGATCGAGACCTCCCTGGTGAGAAAGCACTAATAATGGACTCCTGCGAGTCCTGTCGTCCACAAAGTAATTGGCTGCAGCTCCGACTTGTTCTGTTCTGTGCTGTGTGGGTGGATTGTTTTGGAAGTCATGGGGGTTTTTGATAAAGTGAATATCACAGAAGTATGAATATCTATTGATTGACTATCTGTCCAACACAATTGGAGGACGGTGAGGTCTGAAGTGAGCTGACCTCAGAGGTCATTCTACAACCAATTAACAGAATTAGTTTCCTCTGCTGCCGGCTGGAGCGTTTTGTTTTGTAATGTAATGAATTCTGGGGGAAAGGGAGGCAGCTGTTAGCCGGGCCCAGCTGTTAATGATGGCTGCAGGAGAAAAGGGGGGCGGAGCTGATTTTGAACAAACCTGTGCGTACACGGTCCCCAAAGGAAAACCCACTTTAAAGAACTCCCTCAGAAGCCCAGATGCTAACTGGATGGCTCTGTTTGCTTCTGCGTCTGTGGCAGACTTGCAATCATCTTTGCACACACCAATCAGGCTAAATAGTGTAATGAGAATAAATCTGGATTGACTGGCCCACAATTAGAAGTTTTATTGGTTTGCAGTGGACGGAAGGAGAATATAAATAAGTATTCAAATGGTCCTTCTGTATGTGGTTTGATGATCATTTGCTTGTACAACTTGTTGCACTGAACAAAATGATGTCGGGTTAGACGGGCAACATAAAAGGTTGACATTACTTAATAGCTACAAGCCGGTTTTTGCTGAATGACATGGCTTTAACATTGACATCATGGATTTCTATATTTGCCACAGTTGCCTGAGCAACGCCGATGGACACAATTCTGCACATCACAGCTTCTCTCATGTCTGCATCACACACATTTCCACACAAAACAAACAGAATTTAGCATAAAACATCTCTTTCATGTACGACTTTTTAATATTTCTCCACATCCAGTCCAGATCCAACCAATACGTCCCGGCATCAAAGCCACCGGCCCCGACATCTTTTAATGAGCTGCATGACGATTAGACAGCTCGTAGCTATGACATGCAAGCCGGCAGGCCCAGCCGCATGCTTGATATGTGACAGGGAATCATAAGCGTCTGTCGGTTGGTTGGTTGCAGATAAACCTGCTGTCACCAGCCACTACCTCCTTGACAGCTAGCGGCGAGGTGCTTCATGGGAAGGACGAGGATAGACCAGCTCAGAGGTGGCCCTACTTGGAATTGAACCCTGCAACAGGAGCTGTGCTTGCGTAACATGCAGCCAAGGTCAGTCTGAATGTTTCACACTTGACAAGACAGAGGTACTTCACATGCCGAACTCGCCCATCGACGCATTCAGACCAGACAGAAAGGTTCTCAAGCATTCTTCAGTCTGTTATGACAAAGGCATCGTGCTACCTGCATCCTATTCTTTGATCATTCCATCTCGCAGGGAGAAGAAGCTTGTTCATTTCATCTCGGCTACATATGAGTCCTGACAGAGCCTGAGGAGCAACCAGCCTACCTTTCAACATGAACACTAAAAGCAACTGGATGGACAGCTCCCACAACTCAATAAGAATTTATCTCGCATGTTAATTGGTTTTTTCGCCACTACTGGCTGACAGTGTTGGTGGTTGCGGCTTTCAGCATGTCAGATTTGACACAGCTCCCTATCAGTAGCTGTGGGCGCTAGCCAACCACCCACACACCCCACCGGGGAGCAGGCATTTCCTTCAGATCCCTTTCACCGACTTGACAACCCTGATCATTCTCATCATCCTCGCCTGCAGCACTCAGCAGAGCTCTGCAGCCTGCAGCATCTGATTGGTCAAAGCGTGACAAATACTACAGGAAGGAAGGAAGCCTATAAAGGCATTAGTGGAACAGGAATTAGCATCCAAAGACTACCAAAGGTTTCCAGGTCAGGTGTGTATACATCAGTGGGAACACAGGAGCAACAACACGTCAACCGCAAACTGACAGAAAGGCCCAAAGGGCAGAGTTTCTCAGGTGCAGGATACATGTGAATGACATCAGAGGTTTTAATGAGGTATGCAACATGTAGGAGATGACATATTAGGGGTAAAGAAATCCAATTACCTGCCCAGACAAAGACAATCCTTCTTCACAGTCTGAACCGTGGGGAATGCAGACAGTTTATGATATGATTATTATTTATGCCACCACTTAAGCAGACTGTGTCTCTTTTGTGCTTTACTGCCGCGGAATCTCAGAAGAAGAAAAGAACCAGTGTCACGCGGTCAGAAGGCCTTTCAGTGAGGCAAAAAAAAAAATTGGTGTCAGCACTTTCTGGGAGCAAGAGGCTGGCGTTCAGAGCGGTTAGCTGCCTTCTCTCAGAGGAGAGCCGGAGTTTAATGGATCCACTCTTCCACTCCATTTGCCAGCCCGCATCTTACAGGCCGCAGCTGCTCGCATGAAGCTGGCGACCGTCACTCTGCATACCTCCATGTAACCTGGGAGCTGCACACCGCCTTTAACAGCTGACACAATGTGTTCCTCTCGTTTAAAAAAAACAAACACACCGCAGACGTAGGTTTTTACAGCCTGGTAATGAGGTTGCAGAGGTCACCGGCTCTTTGCTTTATTCACTGGTCAACCTACGTATCAACTCTGAGATGGTCATAATCATTAAGACGCTGGAGCAGAAGGCTCCTGAAAGTTTGTATGAAACGACTTTGACTCTGAAATAGATCCAAACAGCAATTTCACGGACGGCCAGTCAGTCACAGAGTCATTACATACGACCCCAGCAGAGACATCAACCAGGACACGAAGGTCGTTGTGGATAAACACAGGAAAGTTATTCTGCAGCACCAACTTACGTCTCCTAAAGAAAGATAAATCACTACCAGGTATGTGTGAAGGATCAATTAGTCAAGGTGGACCGTTGTGTTAACACATCGTCCTCGTATTGTGGAACCTTTACTGAGTTTGTTCTGAGAGGAATTCACAAATTTGTTCCAGTTATTGTGAGCAATGAAACCAGAGTTTGAACTATTGAAGAAAAATAACAAGAGGAGGAAAATCGATTTCAGCTCCTTACATCAATAATCTATTTACAGGCTGTGTATTTAACAAATAATGAAACGTTAATAGGGTTTATAATAGGTGTGCAGAACTTACTTACTTTAAAATATTCTTACTGTAAGAAAAAATGCAAAAATGAAATTGACACAGCGACCTCGTAGTTTGTGTTTCCCTTCAACTAAAGATGTTTAATAATCTCTTTATTCAGACGAATTACTAATAGCTAACTGACTACTGGGTTATATATAAATATAAACAGTGACAGCCAATCACAGGCTGTCAATCAATGGATAATACTCAGGAAGGAGTGTTCAAATCTTTTTTATCAAGTTGTTACATTGTGTGTGTTTTCTGTAAATGTTACTTTAACTTTAAAGATGACTCACCATGAGCAGCCAGCGGGCAGGTCTCCGAATCCGGCTTGAAGGGCCAGCGAGGCGCTACATGTCGCTGTGCTGAACCACAGTCCTGATCCCTCTCCGATGGGGGGGCATCCAACGGTTTGCTACAAACAGGCAACAACAGAGAAATAAAAAATAAGTTCAACTGGAGGCGAGCGACGGTCTGAGCGAGTCCACGCAGCAGACGAGAAGAGGCTCCGATCACAGTGGATCTTAAAGCTACAAGGGCTGGTTGTCAGGAGGCCGGACGGGACAGTGGACACTTGTCACCCTCTTCAGGGACGGGATCCAACATAAAGTGGAGCATTCAGAGTGCGGAGCCGCCGGGGCCCCCAGGCACTCTGACCAACGCCATTATGTCATTAGGCGGAGAATTAAGGATGAGGGGGAAAGGGGGTGGGGGGGGTGAGATTTCTGTGTGGATTTTGTCAGTCATGTGATAAGAGGATTTAAAATTAGGGGAAGGATTTTAGGAATATATGATGTAGTCTGATGTAGAACACATTCAGGGTTTAAATCTGCTATCACTCATCGTGTCGCCGCCTCCATCTTCTACATTGTCTTTATATTTCTATGATTCTACAGGTTGTCAATCTGCTGCTTCACCCCTAGATGTCACTACACCCAACACACGAGTTGCCCCATAGATTATTTATCACCCCAAACTTTTAGGAGAAATGCCAATAACTGGGTTTCTAATTAAATTAGAGGATAACACTGCGACGTTTTTGCTAAAAACAATCCCTTAAGTCCTCACAGACTCCGTCAACAACCCTCCATTCTCCAGCTGCAACATCCTCCGGGGACAACACAGTTCACTTCCTCACATTCACAACGTGGAGCTTTTCTGCGAGGAGGCAGAGCGTCGCCGCAGCACAAGAAGACGTCTTCAAACAAAAAACAGCAACACAATAATCATGTTTCCTCGAGGGGGTCACGTGGCTTTTAAATACTTCATGTTGGAATTATCAGTTTCCACTCTCTCCCTCTCTCTCTCTCTCTGGGGGAGCACTTCTACACTCAGCTGCCAGCACATTAATTAAGCCGTGCCGACTAATTGGAGTCTGAATATGTTGACGAAATAATAATGGAAAGCTTTAAAAAAAAATAAAAAGAAATTCTAAGTTTGATTTGCAGAGATCTTTTTTTGTAGGCTTGAAGAAGAAATTTAAATTACTTGAATTTGTTTTCTTATTTAAACTTTATTTGCTAATAAAATGCCCCTCCTGTAAACTTCAAATATGAGAAAATGTGTGTGTGTGTGTGCGCGTGTGCGTGTGTGTGTGTGTGTGTGTTTGTGAATGAAAGACTCCTAACTGGAGAGGATGGCTGATGGTTTTCGGGTTAAAGAAATATGGCACAGGCCACATAAAGAACAGGGAACATTTCCCAGACTGACTCTCGTCGGCATTTAAAGCTTTCAAGGGTCAAAAAAAGGGTTTGGCAGCTGCC
>CAAKHC010008991.1:3427-28993 GCA_901007825.1 Macroramphosus scolopax | reverse complement strand
CCCCCCCCCCCTCCCTCTGGACAGCTAGAAGAGAAACATGTCCCTGTGCTGTTTGTCTGTTTCACAACGATACTAGTTGTTGGACAAAAATCGGGCTTTCAATATTGAAGCAAAAATGAAAATCCTCGAAGCTCCAGTCCCTCCGTCAGCTCTCCCTCCCTCGTCCACTGGTATTAACTGCACAAATAACGACACAATGAAGTTCCCCTTCCACTGATGAATGTGGCCTTTAAGCGTTCCCTCATCCTCCTTCTCAGAGGCCGTGGGTGTGTAAGCCTTTGGTGTGATCCAGATGCCTCCGCGTGGTTCATTTATCTTCTGCTTCATATCATGAAGAGACCACTGCTCTGTCTGACTCTCCAGTAGTTCAACCTCCCTCAAAGCTCCTGGAACACGTTGTTAACAAACACGCTCAATACCTTCAACTATTCATTGCTTTTTTATTGGCTTTCTGGCCGACATCAATATGTGAACATACATTTTATAAATGTTAACACACTGTGTTTTATCGATATGTATAATTCATAACAATCCAATTCTATCTGTTCACTCTCCAAACTTTATTTAGCGTCACTATTTTAGTAATAGTGTTCGTTAGAGGAGCTTCCAAGCAACTTTCTAGCCAATAAGAATGAATGAAGGCTGCCGTCTGACACTCGTACTGGTGGATGGAACAGACATGACGTTGCAACTTGGAACATCCGAGTTGGATGAGTGTAAGCTGCTGCGCTCACGACAAAACCACTCCGCTAACGTCTTCTGGTTCATTGCTACCTTAAGACATCTCATCATCTTATCATAAGACGCAGAAGTAGAACATCTGAGCCCCCGCCTGGCAGGCGTCGCTTTCAATGACAACAACTTTCTAACAAACACACGACGCAGGAAAAAGTCGGTCGCTTTTACAGCTATTTTGAGAAAGAGGCTTAATCTTATTCAGGGTTGATCCCGATGAATGAAACGTTTAGGCAAATATAATCAGAGAGCCGTCCTGGCAGAGGGGCTGGAGCATCCAAAGCGTGGAGAATGGGATGTGGTTAGAGAGCTGGTTTACAGCGTTGCCTCGGATTAGCTTTTTTTCTTTCTTTAAGTCCATCTCATTACAGCGGTTACATCTCATAAAAAGAGCAGGGGGATGATGGGAATATAACTCACTCACTTATTAATCTGCTTCTATCTGTTGGTGTGTAGGTCGTCCAGAAGGGGTGAGTGGTCCTTTACCTCTGAACACAAACGGAGGGATTATTGAGTTTGTTAAACTATGTGTTCCTTCCACAATGATCATCCACTAACCCACGACTGTGATGGTGTGTCACGTTAACGTTGTACCTTCCAGGCCCTCCCATGTCTGCTCAATCAAGAAGTCATATAATATAGTTTCCTTGGAACTGTCATTAGACTCCGTGGCGTTCTCCAGCTGGATATCAATTAGACGCTCATTAGACCGACCGCAGTCCCTCCGGCTCCCCGTCACCCCGCTGAGAGACAGGCTGACCCCGACCTTGAGGGAAGGCTGCCGCTGTCGGTCTTTCCGGCCGCGAGGAGAAACGCTATCACACAGGTTCCCTCAACTTCTTATATCGTTTTTTAAGGAGTGTGTGGACGGGGGAGCTAAAAACGTAACAAGAGCAAAACAAGATACACTTGTGGGACCTTCTGCAAATTACAAATGCAGAATACAGCACACACAGAGCAGTGGAAACGGACAGATTTACATCATCGGGATCTATTTCAGTTCCCTGAATAACAAGAATAGCTAACTTTGATGCTTTAGCATTGCATTTAGTCGTGTGCTGCATGTTTACTGCTGCTCTTTATTCCTGCCGAGTGTGCAGCAGTGCTGGGACAGAGGAGGTATTTTGTATTTGTATATATATATATATATATATATATATATATATATACACACATATATATATACCCTTTGGGACTCTCAGGAACATTGTGGTCTGAGTACTTACAGTCCAGATGAACTCTCAAGCCTGAAAAAAGACATTTTGTTGACTGGAGGGCAAAGCAGCAGCAGACCATTCCTGTACTTTAAAAATGAAGCTAGTGTTGAGGAGAGCCGACACCGGCACCAGACGAGCCCCCGCTGCTGTGAGTGGACTCGTTTTATATCTTAAACCTTATTAAAAAGGATGTCGTTGAGGATTGGGTGTCTGATTTAATCTCCTCCGTATAGAAACTCCCTGCTTTTACTTGCATAAACAAGATCATTGAAAGAACACATCATTACACTAAGTGGCACCTCAAGCAGTGCGGGACCGGAGATCCCACAGCTACAAAGGAGACTTTGGATTTGGACGAGCCCGCGCAGCTGCGAGCGCTGTGGTCAGTAATCTCACGTTTGGTTGCACTGAGAATACTGAGTACATCTTTCTTTTTTTTTGATCTTCGTGCACTTTTTCCCTTTTTGAAATGTGCTCGGCCTGAGAAAACCATCCCGGCCCGAGTGAAACACAAAAACACAACTGTCGGGCTAAAAGGGGAAACACACTGCACACTGTGCCACGTCGCATGACAGAGCTGGAGACTGACAGTGTGTTTGTCTTCGTCTTGATACGTTGTGTTCACGTACTCATGTGTGATATTGTCTCATTTACCTTTTATTGTAATGTATATCAAAGTCCTATATATCCTACAAAATACAATCAATTGTTTTATGTGGCCGTGAAACCAGCGTAACGTTTCTTATTCGGCCTGTTAGAGGGACAGAACTTAGGGACTGGAAGCTTTCATGTTGGTGACCGAGGCTATTTTAATTTGGAGATTGAAAGTTGATTCTTGACTCTGGAGACATTTGTTGACAATCTACAGGTTACTTCGATATCACATGACACGGCTGGAGATGTCTCCTCTTCAGATGTTTGAATAAAAACAAAAATCCCTTATAGTATCGGAACTTGAGCCTCGGCCCAGATTTAAAACAATGCTGCTTTTCATGCGATCCCATTCCTCTCCCACCCACCTCCACTCGCAGTCACACCCCTGTTACGGCAAACAAAGCCAATGGAAGCGGCCGTACCAACAACAACGTGTTCACTATACTCCACGCAGACACAGACGTGCCCGGCCAATTATAATGAAGTTGGCCCATTAACGGGGGCTCACATCACAGAGCCGAGGCACATCTCCCACCGCTAACTGAGCACCACGCAAGTAGGACAACAGTGCAGCCATTTAGATGCGACAGAGCGCTAGTGTTGCATTGACAGCCCACAGATCACATTACAAAGCCTCGACAGCGGCCGCGTCAACCAACAGGCACTAAGTAGGTGACATGGTGGTAACCCTCTTTGTCTTCCGCTGAGCCTATTACGGCTCAAAGTTACGATGCACTTCCTTCATGACCAGTGGCAGACTCCCTAATCTGCTAATAGTGACAGATGTTGCGGCTGAGGGAGCAAGTAGGACGACTACAGCTCTTGTTGTTGTTTCTCCTCCGTGCATGCAAACAATGAAAACGGGTGTAGAACTATGCATTTACACAGGGGTGGAGGTGTTAAAGGTCACTGGTTGCTCCCAACAACAGTGCAAATACTTCAGCAGTCATCTCCAACCAGCAGCTGGGGTTAGCCCAGGCTGCTGCCTGATAGGCTGACAGGTATCTTCGGTTCCCAGGAGGAAAGTCGGAGCTGCACACTGACTGGATGATCTGTTATCTTACAGTTCAAACCTTCATGGAAAGAATCATGTAATGTCATGTAATGTTCAGTGTAGCACACACGTGCAGTAAAACACTTCTGCTTGTCCAGGGTGTGTAACAGCTTTATATATACACAGGCTGGTTTTACCGACTGCCTCCCCACACATCCCGAGCTGAGCTCCGGGTCCTGTTCACACTATTTGAACATGTTGTTGCATGTGACCATCTTTAAAGTCTTATCAGATCTTTAAAGACACTTTCACATATCCGTACTCGGGTGCCAAAATGAACTGCTTCACCACAGGGCACTCACAGACTCACTCCAGCCAGCAGCTGCACTCCATTTCCACCGACTGTTTTCTCGTGTGTGCCAGCAACTCCATTCTGATTACGTGGATGATTGAGATTATTAACAGTGCAGCAGCAGAAAAGGAGCACTTCGATAAATAATTCTGGAAAGTAGTGAAGATTGAAATGCTCTTGAAGTGGGAGGATTGATTACAGGGCTGTTGTATTTTACTGCATTCGTTGTTTTATCTGAGCATGAACAGTCAGTAAACTATAAATGAATGCTTGTGTCAGACATGCAGAGTGGAACACTGTAAACAGCAGCCAGTAAAATAAAAGTTATAATGTATTGATGCAGCGCTCCAGTTTAGTGCTGTGAGTCTGTAGCAGGGCCCGCCTGTCTTCATACCCTCCCTTGTATGTTTATAGCAGCCGAAAACACAAAAGCACTTTGATCCTTTGCTGTATTTTTAGTTCAGCTGCTAGATCCTTTTTTTTTTTTTTAAAAGAAGGTGTTTCATCCAACTCCTTTGAAGAAACAACCGGCAACAACATGAACATAAAATACAAAACACTCTCACCGGCACTTTTCTTCAAACCCCGCCGTTCATAGATCTTTTACCATAGAAACAGCACACAACCGAAATGTAGCCGCATTGTTGTCATGGTGTTGTTGAAAGCACTCCGCAGGAACACCGCAGCCACAGACAGCTGTGAGAGGTGGTGTGTGTGGCAAATAACACAGGACACATTCGACTGTCTGAAGCTGACATGCAAACGGCAAAAAGGCTAATTCCTTATGTTAACGTGCATCTCGAGCTGTGCAAGTAGACCAGAAGCAAAAGTCGGTTGGTGTCACCGGCTTCCGGCGGCGCGAGAAGAGAAACAAAGACACACTAACAGCTGACCGCCACATTATTCCTCTAACCGAGGCGCCGACAGGCCGAGATGAAATGGTCAACTGACAAGAAAGAAGTGAGGCGCTAAAAGGAAGACGCCTTCCCCGCATCATTACTACATAATCAAAGGGCCGCGGCGGAATCAGGGCCACGCCAGAGGAGATCCATCCCTCATTAAAGGGAGTTCAAAGATACATTACTCCCTTCAAATGGAGGCAATTTGAGAGTTTTTAGAGGCAGTCGGGAATATCTACATCCGCTGCTTCGTCCACATGTGAAAGCTGCTGCTGGTGATGATTTTTTGTTTTAACTGCCATGCTCCTTTTTCCTCTGCATCTACCAGCCGACCGCCTCGCCCACTCGCGGGGCCAATAAGTGAGTTACTGGCCAAGAAGGAAATAAATTACGACCAAAATATCAATTTTAATTCCCTCCACACAGCGTTTTGCTCTAAACTGATGATTGTGCTGTTCACACATGCACACACACATATACATACGAAACTAAAGAAGGATTTGTCTTTCCAGAAGGCTTCTCTCACTGCTTTCCCCTGATTAAAACAGCATCAGAGTTCCATTTGCATCAGTGCTCAGTTCAATGATTCGAATGATCCCCGAGGACGACGCCTTGATTCCCTCCACAGGAAACAACGTGAGCAGGACCCGGCGCTGTTTGACTTGGTTTGGGAAGAAGACACCGAAAGAGCCATTTTAACCTCATTAAACAACAGATCTTTTCATATCTGGGGGAGCAGTCGAACACTCGCACGCAGTCAGACGCCTCTTAATTAACCACAACCACTTCTATGTATCACTTGTAAAACTCTTTAAAAAGACCTGCTAGTAACACTTCAGAGGAAGATAAGTTTTACAATGTTATACAATATCAATCTGTAATGTTAAATACCTTCTCTAATTAGATTTTTGCCTCAGTCTCTCCTATGTTTCAAAGAATTTCCCTCATCGACACAGAGAATAAGAATGTGCTTGAATGATCTCAGCCGGGGGGGATGAGGTAAACTGCAGCTGCAACAAAGGAGGGTCAAAGAGATTTTGAACCTCTTGTTTTATGTACAGACGTCCTGTCGTCAGTGCAGACACTGGTGTGTCTTTAACTACCGAGGCTAGCTGTGAATGTTGCTCCTGCTGTAGGAGATGCTGATGCTCGGTTGGGAAGCAGTAGCTCTCATGCGTGGAGTCAAATATGGGCATTCCTGGAATTTTAAGTCCTTGTTGTGATAGATGTTTCAGCATATTTTGGGTGTTTCTTCCCTGATTGGAAATGATCATCTTACAGTAATTACAAGACTAGTTGTGCACAGACATCGCTGTGTCACGTGACGCCGGCGTTGATATGACAGATCGATAAGCTCGGAGGAACGTGATACCGATGGATCTGATGGTTCTTGATTCCTATCCGTACTACATGTTATCCTTACTGTCCCTCTGGAGTCTATTGATGCACAAACTGAAGGCTTTCTTCTATAAACTTAAGCCTCTCATAAATCCTTCACAACTTTGTTAAAGCAGAATGCTATTGTTCTTGTTTTAGCCTTTGACTTGTGAGTGAGCGGGACAGGAGAGACTGTGTTGGCTCGGACTCTGGAAAACCAGGTCTTGTCACTGCCCCCGTTAGCAAGGAGAGAGATAAGCACTGACAGGCAAAAAAAACAACATCATCATGATCTCATAACGGAAAACCTCCTCGCTTGAACTCACAGATGTGTGTCGGGAGCAGGGGCAGCAGGAGATGAATTAAAAGGAAGACGAGACATTGATGTGATCAGAGGACGCTCTGAGGATGTCTTATCTTTGTCGAAACCAAGCAGACAAACAAGAACTTGAATTTGAAGAAGTAGCAGTGAGACAGAGGTCATCTGTAGCCTTTATCTTACCACAATACTGAATTCTTTATAGCAGCAGTGTGTGTGTGTGTGTGTGTGTGTGTGTGCGTGTGTGTGTAGTAGCAATCTGGAAATAGAAGAATTGCACTGACAGTTTCGCTGTTCTACAAATCTGCGCCATGTTCAATCCAAACCATATCACTGAGAAACAAAACATCAACCACAGCTGGCAAGATTCTTTCTCCTCAACACCCCCCCCTCCCTCCCCCCCTTTCGGAGCAGCCTCAGTTTCTACCATGTGAAGTGCTGAATGGCGATTGCAGGGAAATAAGTGTTTTCCCCCTCCAAACAACAGGCATTACACAGATTAACAGCCTTTTGTCGAAACATACTATTACCACATAAGTCCCCGTCGAGAAGGACCAGATGTCAGATAATAGGCTGTGTAAGGAGAGGTAGGTGTTGGCCTGGAGCCATTGAACAAGTAGGAACAGCTTCTTCCATATAAACCTCGTCGGTTTATGGACAGCTTCTTGTCTGGGTGGGCAACCCCCTTATACCTTCATATATATATGATGGATATAGGTCACACAGAGAGGAAAAGTACAAATCACACCCTGTCTGTAGGCAAGTGTGTATCCTATATGTGTGTACAAGTTTGTACAATATTAAGTTAATAATCATTAACAAGGCCTGGGTGTTGAAATGATCTGCAGGTTAGTCTGCTCGGTCTGGGACGGATATGTTGATGGAACCAGGAAATGTCTCATGACTAACACATTTTAGATTTTGCAGTTGCTGATACAAAAATAAATGCGCTTGTTATCATCTACAAAGGACAAGCTAAATCTATCTCATTCAACACAACTGGGGGTGTTTATTGGCTTAACTGGCTGGCTGAGGTTTTGACTGGCAGCAGCAGCCAGTTATAACCGTTGCAGGAGCATGAAGCCTCAAATACTCACATACACACATTCCAATAAAAGACAAATCAACTTTACAAAAAGGAAGGATATATTACCTTTCCTAGACTTGAACCTTTGTTTTCCTGGCCGGCTCGGGCATCACATCCGTGCCTCCTGCGGTGCTGCTGCTCTGGCAGAGTCTCTGCTGCAGCCTCCGTTCTTCAATCCAAATAACCCGATCAGTGTGCACGTCTCCAGTCGGTCCGAAACCGCTTGAGTGGCCGCGTCTGAAAAATACTGCACCGATCACAGCGGCAGGCTGCATTCAGTCCAAATGAAGACGCTCACAGTAGCGACACCCATGGGTGTCCGCGGCGCAGCCTCGATCTGCAGCAGGTAGCAGCGGCCGGACTGGCGGCTACTCGTCCCGCACCAAGTGTGCTACGAGTCGGGCCATTTTCAGGTGAAGTCATGTGTGTGTGTGTGTGTGTGGTGCAGTCAGAGCCAGTCGGTGCCCAGTGCCACGCAGCGCTGCAACATGGTGCTCTGACCTGCCGCTCACTGTGTCAAGCGACTCAGAGCTATCAAACAGAGTTCCGGTCGTGTCTTTCAAAATAAAATAGTAGCGGTTGCGACAGCGAGCGACAAACTCGAACCCAAATCCAACTCGAAGACATAAAATAAAATAAATTGCCTTGACATAAATCACATGATGGTGAGTATCATTGCGATGATTTCCGGTATGCGTGTACTTGTTCCTGCTTGACTCAGAGAGATCAGGGGAAAACACAGGAGCAAACAGACAGTGGGGGTGCGAAGCAGGCCTGATGAATTATTTATGATGCAAGAAGGCACTAATACCTAAATCATTCATAATTATTCCAGAGAAACAAGGTCGATGTCAATCAAACTTCCATTCATCTCCCCTGCAGACCATTTGACATTTGCAATGATAGATGGTTGCCCCCACCACCTCAGCCCCCAAAGTCACAGACAAGACCTCTTTTTCAATCAGTGATGCAATTACAGGCCATTAATGACAAACAGGGATATTTAATTTGATAAAATTGACAAACAATGGCTTTTATCTGACTGAAACCTGGATGACATCATTATGACACTAATTCACATCGTCTGCAGAAAGTGTCCGGAGAGAAAAACATAGTTTCAAAGAATGAATTTGGATATTACCAGTGGTTGTTGTTAATATGATATGATATAATTGAGTACTGACTTTCTTGACATCTCCAGCACCATTGATTTATATATCTTCCACACAAGCACATAGTAGCACCTATAGTTTAAGTGATCTTTTCCTTTCAAGTGTGAGCTTTGGTAGAATAATGTTTGTTGTATATATTCTAATATATGTGCATTTAAACCCTCTGCGCTGACTTATCATTGTATAAAGGTCAATCTTTTCATTCATCATTCGGCTGGAAGATGGAATCTGTAATATCTAAGGAAGCAAACACACTGTACTCAAGCAGGAGCCCCAATCTCAACCTAAAAGAAGCTAATCTTTTTGCCACTATATTACACATATGCCAGACTTGCACGGCAAAATCGTACGTCTTAGCTTGTAAGTGATGTAACTAAATATAACCTTTCGTTGGCAGATATAATACACCAGCCAAAGGACATATTTGTGCTTTAAAAGGCTCCCTCTCTGCAAATGGTAATGAGACATACCTGAGGGAGGCCCTGGAAACAGGCTTGCTGATACAGAGTGTGTGTGTGTGTGTGTGTGAGCTTGTTTTATCAGTGGGTGTGATGGACGAGGTGGTCACAGATAGCCACACACACACACACCACCTCTGGAATCACATATGCCTCCACTGGTATAGAATCAAATCCTTTCTCTATCTCTGTCTTCTCTTGTACTTTCCCTCCGTGTGACTATAAAGAATGAAAAAAGTGAGTGTGCCTCCCCTCACACTGCAAGGGGAAGGTGAGATTAATGGGGGGCTAACGCAAGAATGTGGGAAGATCAGCAGAGTCGTGGGGAGCCGGAGAAGCAGGAGAGTGACTCACAGTTTATCTACTGTGAGCTCGAGCTCTCTGTGTTTAACTCACTGTGTGTGATAGCGGTACGGATCTCCTGAATGACTCTCAGATGTCAGGCCAATGGGAGACTGAAAGATGTCTGCGACGGTATGCGGCTGCGAATTAATGAGGAAGCTGAGTGCCAGACAGAACATTGTGTAGTTCAGTAATTTTATAGTGATTTAAACTCCACACACACACAGACAGTGCTTCACCTGAAAATGGCCCATGAAATGTGTCTAATAAGTGTCTTAATTACACCTATCGGAACATAAACTAACATACAGCAGCAACAATAAGCATAGCAACAGTTGCTAGGGAGAGACAGGGCAAATCCCTAAAGAGCTGATTTGCTCATTTGATAAGTCAGCCATGCCAAATGAAACTCCCGCAGGACTTTATTTCCAGAACGAGAGAACTAAAACGACACCGGACAAAGGAAAACGGCCAACAGAGTCGTTTGACGTGCTGCAGCCTCCATAATGAGCGGAGATCGGTGTTACTCGGGTGTTAAATAGTGTTGCATATGATATCGAAGACTAATCATTATATTATTTACTCAGTATGACATTGATGGAGGCAAGGTCACGTCTGTACATTTTTGTACAAAGATAACCAGGATCATTCGCTTATTGTTTTTTGACAACATACGTTTACATTTTAACAATCACAAATATCAACAGCTTATTAAACTTTGATTAATTTTACTGCAAATGAGAACCCGGGGAAAATCAGGTATGTTTGGGGTTTGAAGGAAACAACTAAATTTGGACCATCAGTTACTCAATAACTTCAACAGACAATCATTCTTCCTTGACATTCATTTTGTCAGAATCCAGGTCAAAGGTGAGATAGTGAGGGCAAATTTTGACCATATATGAATTTACAAATTACACAAGCCTTAGCGGAATTTACTCTGCATTTTACCACCGTTTAATTAAAGCAAGATCAAATATCTCGCTGAAGGAAGGAGCTTTCCAAGAAAGTCCTACATTCCAAAGGCTCTTTGCTTGCCACCTGCAGTCATTCCCCTGCAGCTGTTGGAAACGTGCTTCATCTGAGACAGGGAGCCAGCGGAACAAAGGCTCGGTGTCCTGCCCTCAGGCTATCTCAAGTCCAACCCCGAGCATGATTGCAGAGCTGGCAATGACTTCAATGATTCTGCACAGAGGAAACCCCCCCGGCATCCAGATGTAAGTTTACTAGGATTTGTGCTGCAGGTTATCGCCTGATGCAGCTGGACAGTTCTTACAATTCCTGGTCCATTTTTAATCCATCTATTTTCTGAGCTTCGGTCCTCATCCAGAATATTACCTGCTACATAATATGTGCTTTGTTATTATTGCATGCCAATATGTTTGATTTCCTTAGGAACACAGCTTCTCTGAATCTCCTTCACGAATGTACTAAAGTTACACCCTGCACAGTATCTCAACAAGCACAGGTGTGAGCATGCGGAAGGCAGAGTATTAAGTGGATCCACCCATGGAGGAACAAGCAAACAAACATAAAACCAAGATATCCTGAGGCACAGGAACAAGATGAGACACTGTTTCAACAAAACAAACATTGTCGAGATCAGATTCTGAGCGTCCCTCTAGTGCAGAAACTCTGGACAACCCCCTGAAAGATATCGCCGCTGTCACACGTTCTTCTACACTCGATACTCTCCAGTGAATCTGAAAGGGCAAATGACGATTGATAACTTATTAACCTCCTAGCAGAGCACATATATAGAGGGAGTAATTATATCACTGGTGAGAAGAGAGCTCCTCAGTCAAGCTTCACTAAAACCACAAAAGAAGCCTCTCCGGTTAATAGTGTGGAGTGAGTCTTGTGGTAACGTGATAGGGCACAACTGCTGCCACCTCTGGCAGAGTCAGTAGGTGGGATTTGGTTTGTTCTCAGCAGACAAACCAACATCTCCCTAAGCTTCAGAGCAAATGGCAAATATCACAGACAAGTTTGGCTCCTCTACTGGGGACTCGGTCCTCCCAAAGGAACTGCTCCAGCTGACACATTGCAGCCTTTAATGATGCCCCGGGTCTGAGCACATATAAACTGCTGGATCATCTGCATGTAGGGCTAAAAACAAAAAGGGATGTCCAGCAGCACAGAGAGGGGCTACTGCTGCCAGGGAGGATTTGCATGCAGACACAAATTAAAGAAAATCATCTCGTCTCATCAGCAGGATTTCTTTTATCCAGATTTATTGCTTTTGCAGTTTCATTACTTGACATTAGTCTTGAGCTGGTCGTGTAACTAAAGCACACACACACACACACACAAACACACACACACACACACAGTACTTCACAGAAACACTACTGAGCAGTATTCAGTGAATGAGCGCAGCCTCAAGTTGTTGTTTCAGGGGATCTTTTCCTACAATGTGCATCAACGTCACATGAGCGAAATCACTGATGCTTCTGCTTGAGATTCCTGTGATGTGGCTCAGTTCTTTTACCACCTGAAATTCACGAGGTTGAATCTGTGATAGGTAACATGCTCACTGACATCAGAACAAACACTATTTGTGAGGCGTTGTAACAAGAGCAGTACTTCACCTGTTCCCATTTCCTGACATTGAGGATGAATGTAGCCACGGCGATGACACTGACACCGAGAAGCATGCAGTCTTCAGTCACTGCCACAAACTTCTCTCTGGTTTTCAGAGAATGCATTTGTAATAGCCGATCCACCACAAGACAAAACAACATTAACAGATCTCAGCTGTTTTGTAGTCCACTAAGCTGACAATTAATCAGTGTCTCCATTTTACCATGACTGATCCCAAAACAAGAGACATGTTATGAAAAAAGATGCAATACCTCTGTTCTCTGCTTGGGCGGAGACACTGTGTTGTTGTCATCAACAAGGAGTCAAAAATGTCAGCTCTCTGTAGGCTGATGAACTGGAGGACATGGTGACACAGGTGTAGCAGGCGCTTCACGGGGACAGATGGCTCATTGTGTCCTGTGAAAATGTAAGTCACCACTGTCAAAGTCAGTACAGCTGTTTGAGGATACGATTAATCATTTTACAAAATCTTACCAAGCACCTCCAGGAGTATTTCCACATATGTCAGAGGGTTGGGAGCGTTAAGTCTGAATTCAAGACCTTTCAAGACCATCAGCTCCGACTCCAGGAGAGCCTGCTTGGAAACTTTGTGACCGACCGAATGCAGAAAACGTACGGCAGTGATGTTGTCGATTATCTGTTGAATTATTTGAAAATGTTCAGCAGATTATTTTAAATCACACCTTATCGCAAACCATCAACTGTCGGTATAACTGAACTTACACGGCTGTATAGAGACATCTTGCTTGCAAGTTGCAAACAGGAAAAGACAATCAGGGGGAATTTCTCCTTGAGCTTGTTGAATACAGCGTTCTCATAACTCGCTGGTTGATCGACAGCTGCACCTTGAGGTATGGTGAACAAATCCGAAAGGTGCTTGACCATGAACCTGGGGGGCATAATTATTCACATGAAGACCAGGCTGAATCACTTTACCAACTTAAGTGAGGAAAGATAATTCTAATGGGGCTTCTCACCTTTGAAGAAGTTCAATAGCATGGTATCCAGCCGGTGGTTCAAGTCTCAGTTCTTTAGTCAGCAGCAAGACGTATTCTAGGACACATCAGGGAGGGGTGCAGAGCGTCGGCAGAAAGCAGACACAAAGAAGGAAAATCTGTCTCTGAGAGTGCACGCAGAGTTGACGGATTGTAATATATATAATGTAATGTGCAAGGAAATGTGATGCAAGCAGTAAAACGGAGGCAGTCGATGTGTCAAGGCATTCCTCTGCATTGTGACAGGCAAAAAAAAGCATGCAATTTACAGTGGATCCATTGCTCCACAATGAATTATTGGGGGGTTTTCGCAATCATTTAGGAGCTCTTTATTTGATCTGCTAATTGAACACCATGGAAAAGAAAACACTACAGCCTTTCGCATTGTTTATCAAAGTGAAAACCCTCCTGTTTTATCTACTGAACAGTCGGGTACAAAAAGAAACTCAAGGTTTGATTTGGAAGTTGCTCCTGTAGAATAAAATCACACCCTGTGGTGAAGCTGTGGAACACAGCCAGTGTTGGACAGATGTGAGAGCAGCAGCAGCAGTCACAAGTTAAAGAAACAGACAAACAATAATATATTTCAGCTGTAGTGTGAATTACAAGGATGATTATATATTCAGCCAATTTAAATTGGTGTAATTTAGCATTCAATTATGTAAGGATTAACGTTTATTGTTACTTGTAATATATCTGTTGATAACATGATACAGCTGTAAAGATTTATTGAAATAATTGGTCTACAATGACGAAATAGATAGTTAACAACTAATTCTAACAGCTGTAAGTGTAATAAACTAAAAAAAACTAAAAAGTCTAATTATTAAGAACATATTTCTTACATGAATGCTTTGGCGAAATGAAAATACTAAATGTTTTGCGTCGGAAAAATGTTTCTCCCGATGACGCATGTAAAACTGACCAGATGATGAATCGAAAAAAATAATACACGTTCAATTAATTAAAACTATAAATATTAAGTATATTGTATAAACTATCAATTCAACCTATATAATCTCACAATTCAACACAACATTACATATAATTATCGCAATGTCGCAGAATTTTTACGCTAACAAGCAAGATAAAATGAAAATGTTTGCTAGTAAGCTAAAGGGACAAGATAGCAGTTAACGTTCGTTTATGCTAGTCGAGGTATTCTTACCAACAAGTCGTTTATCCTTGAAGCTCCCGCTACATTTTGACAACCCGTCCAGATTAACTTTATTCCTTTCGTTGATATTAATGAGAAATTCCGTCAGTAGGTCAGAAGAGGTTTCTCCAAACTTCAAATCTGCAGATTGGCAAATCTTTCTTCCCGCCATTTCCTCCTACGACCATAACATTCAAATTGACATCTAGCAGAGTGTATAATTAGAAAGGATTCACTTAAGTCAATAGTTGACACACACAAAAATACATTTTTGAATCAAAAAGATGTCTTGAACTTATATTTATCGGAAGATGGCGCTATTTACACGGTGTTTGCATGAGCAATTTCGTTTAACAGGAACCAAAGCCGGCACACGGGGGCTCATTTTGATGTAACACATTCCTGCATTTCGTAACGGACCAAAGTTGTGCTTCCGTTGCCCAACACAGATCTCACAACCATCCGGATTAGACTCCTCAATGATCATCCAGATTGTACCAAGTTAGTCGATCTTTTGAAATACAGCTGCAGCGGTTGTGAAACAACCTTGCAGCAGACATGGCTGACAAGACGCCAAAGCAGTCTGATGCTCCCTTCGCGACAAGGATAGACCCGATTAAAGAGGGTCTCTCTAATGAACAGCTACATTTCATCAGACAGGTGGAGCTCCAACAGTGGAAGAAGAAGACGCAACAACTGAGGACGCGAAATGTTGTGACAGGAATCGCCATCGGAGCTCTGGTTCTGGGAATCTGTATCCTTGTCGAGCGCACCAACACAAGGTGAACTATGTAACGTTAGCTTAGCGAGTAAAAGTTAGTCTGTGTTCTCTGGCGTCACGTAACAGTACTCCTCACAGCACTTTAGAAATGCTAACACGAAACAAACGCCTATTAGCAGGTTTCATTTTTGACCGTCTATGATTGGAATGAATGATAAACTCATCGTTTGCTAACTTGAGAGTTAGCCATGACAGATAATCCAGGTAACGTTAGCTAGCTATAAAGAGGCATCTGTGTGCATTCGCTAAGTAAAACAATGACCCACTCGTTAGGTTGAACACAAAACAGTATTTACGTTACTTTATAAATGTACATGAACTAGCAAGACAAGACAAGACAAGAGGAGGTGATCAAAGTTCAATCTGCCTGATGCCTTCATGGTGTGTCGGAACTCGCACGTGTTTTATTTTTCTCCATCAAATAGCCTCTCATACGTCTTTTATGTATGCAGATCTTTGTCGCACACAGATGCCGATGTAAAGACATGATAAGAACTAAAATAATCCTCCAGCACCTGTCCTGACTCGCATCACTCCTTGCCATGTAATGTTTGTACTTCCTGCTTTCATGTGTTTTCCTTGACCCCTTGCTCCTCTGTTAGACGGCTACACATTTTACTCAGTCTCCCAGGAGCGCATCATGGATGAAATCGATGAGGAAGCCAAGCGTGCAAGAATGCAGGGACCAAAGACGGGTACCAACTGAGACACCATGTGTTCCCTGTTGATGGACCGCTCCTGTGCTGATCTGAGAAGGGACTTATGTGAACACTGCTGCTACTTATACCACGACTGGCTGCAGTTCTCTTCATGTGGAGATGTCGCTGGACTTTGTTTTGTCTTGTGACAGGGTGGAGGGCAATCTGATGGAGGACAACACCCGCTGGCATTAAAACGACCTTCACGCTGCCCCTCAGGCCAAGACTGTAGCGTTACTACCACCTCTTTGTGTAAGACATTGTCAGCCTGTGCAGTATGATCATCTCATGTGCATCCAGTATGAGGTGACCATACTAAACACCGGTCAGCAGGATACATTGCATCTACCAGTGGCCTTTGAGAATGCTAGTGACTTATTTATGCTGATAGTGATTTGTAAATTATAATTTGATTATTTTTAACAAGCCACTCACTCACAACTGTGTAAGTACTCCTGTAAGGAAAAAACGCTTGTGATTCAGTAAAGATGACAAAGAGACCCATCGTATTCACAATTTGCATTTATTTTTTTTGCTCATATATTTGATATACTGGGGTCTGATCTAGCCACCAAAATCTGGAGAGTAAAAATATAAAATAAGACATTTTTTGAAGAGAAAGGCACAGATTCAGCATGGCAGGACAGCAGCGTCGGAAAGCAATGCAATTCTTTTATTTACATTCAAAAGTTTTGAATTGCCACAATTTCTTTGAATATATTATCGTGAAAACTTAACGGCCTTAAAATTCAGTGTGTGTTGTGATTATCTTACAAGGCGACAGCGTACCGATTCACAGCTTGGACCGAGTTCTATTTCCCAGAATGCACTTATTATTTAAAGCTGTAGATTTGTATTACTGTGATCCAACAAGAGCTCTTGTGATCAAACACGCTCTACCTCTTTAACGTATGAAATAACAGGAGTTTAATCCACAAGTGTGTTAAAATTATTTCAAACTAAAATACAACTTTACTAAAGTGCACAAGGTGCTTGAATCTATTCAAACAAGCAAAGAATATGATTTTTGCTCGAGCAAGAATTAAGGTTGCTGAAATGGTAAGTTTTCACATGGAAGCATCAGTCTATAAATGCACTCTACTATATACACATGTACAATCAACAGGGCAGCCAGTAGTCTAAGTATAAGTATTCCTTTATCTTAAACCTGCATTTGAAAAATGAAGTTTTACATATAGGCTGCAGTATTTAACCAGATCAAATCTCACTCTATAGGGTGATAATACATTTTCTTTTAGCTGATGCAAGCTACTTGCCGACTGCTGTGTAGCCATATTTCTCCCAGTACGTCTGGATAGATCATCTTACTGCACTCGTACTTCTCCAGGCAGAGTCAAGTCGTACCTTTTGCTGTCAAACGGAGAGTGTCTGTTTTTCATTATACACATTCAAATACATCGAAGTGTACAATGCATATAGACTCAGGAGGGCAGCGCTCATAGACTAACAGGAGTGTGGTAACTGTGCAGGTGCTGATGCATCATGAATACAGCCGGCAGAATGTGAGATCATGTGTCTGTGACATCCGTCAGTGCCTCGCTTCACATTATTGTGCTCGGATTGTTTGACAAGCGACTATAATCTGTCTTGGTCAAAGTCATAAGCAAGTGCTTCCACCACGTCTGCAGCACTTTGTACCATAACCTGACTGCGTCGATACAACACACACTTTAAATTAAACATTATGCAGGGTATTGTGGCAGCCGGGGCTGAGGTTTGTTTCACACCGGAACCGTTTGAGTCTGAAAGTTTCTCTGCAGGAGAGGAAGAGTAACACATGAAGCTGACTGGCAGGTGTTCCACGCTTCAACACAATTCATCAGTCTGGAACTCCCCTGTGTGAGTCCAGACAGTTTCCATGTGTCGAGGCGAACGACCACCGGCAGAGCCTGGTGATCGCTGGTGTTCTGATAGGTGAGCTAGTGAAAGGGTGAAAGTGATCCCTCTACAGGATGGGTTTGACCACTGCAGCCACACTTCAGATGAGGTAGTCCGGATGCCCAGCAATGCTTTGCTGAGGGTTTCTTACTAGAGGACAGTGAGAGAGACCAAGAGCTGTTTTTGTTGCTTTCATGAAGGAGAATCAAACTAATCTGAAGTTCGTGACAAACACTCACCATTCTACTAATGTCAGTGGCAAAGGTGACAGCTTTGCTCAGTTTATCCTGGGAACCACTGCTGCTTCCCCCGAGAGAGTTTCTCCTAATGATACCTGGGAAAACAAACACAATGCTCCATTGCCACATATCGACTTGTTAAAAATGTCTCAATCAGAAAGACGTGCATGTTTCTTCCTTACCTTGGAGCGGCAGCATGTCCAGGCGCTGCAGGCTGTTCCTGCGGGACGGTGGGAAACCGCTGCCCTTGGACAGACGGCGCTGTCGACTGCACAGCATGGCAGCAGGAGACACGATGCCTGGAGGGGGAATCTTCCCCATCTTCTCATACAGCTCCTCAATCTCTCGCTTCTGGGCAGCCTGCAGGGTTTGCACCTCGGTCAAATGTCTGATACGGGAAGTAAAAAATAGAAGCTGTTAAATTGCCGAACTCTGTGTGGGAAAAGTAAAACAGCGAACATTCTGGAGTCCTTGAAAGATTGTGAAGTTTAGGTTATTGAGGACAGATATGGAAACTTTTATTGACACTATCTAAATTTAACTAAACTAGTCGGGTACTCTGAAGCCCCAAACCTCCACCAGAGCCTATGTAAACATGTATTAATGTATTAAGATCCTGGCTGGCCCACGCTCAAGTCTTCCACCAAGTTTCGTCAACATCGCCTTGAAGTTTTTCTGTGTAATCATGCTGACAGTCGGGCACTCAGACTGCCAGACCACTTACTTCTCTCTGAGTTCCTGAAGCTCTTCCAGCATTTCTTCGTCATCGCTGTCTGAGTCATCGCTGCTTGGGTAGGGAGCGTTGTGGCTGTACGTCATCATCCATAAATGGTGAAGGGCATTGCTGTACTGCGGGCTGCCCGCCGCTCCGTCCCACAGCCTCCCCTCCATGTCAGCCGCTGTCACTGAGAGCCCGCTGTCCACAGACGTCCCCATCAGGCTGAGGCTGTACGCCCTTCTCCGACTCCTCTTCCTCGTCCTGGGCCGTTCCCCAACCACCTCTTCCTCCTCCTCATCTTCCTCTTCATCCTCTCTGACCTGCAGCTGCTGCTGCTCCTGGCTCTCAGCCCATCCCGCCTGCCCGTCAGTCTCCTGTGTGATCCCTGTGGATCCTCTGTTGAGATGCGGGTGAGGAGGGGACATGGTGAGGGAGGTGGCCAGGCTGGTCTCCGACTCGCCCTGCTCCTCCGTGCTGCTCTCTGATGACGTGCTGCATCTCTCTCCTTGTTGCGGCGAAGCAGGTACAACACCGACTGGTGCAGCAGATGCTTGTACGTGCATGCTGGGCGTCACCTGGAAGCGCCCGACGGTCACAGCTGCAGACGGCGCTCCTGTAAAACAGAGAAAGAAAACGATGAAATAACGCAGGCATTTGTTTTACAGGTTACACGTAACTCATCTAATCAAGTATCTAAATTCATGAGTAATAAATCCCTATAAGTCCCTTGCAGTATATCCCTCTACTTACTTCTGTCGGCCATGACTAAGAAGTTGATCCATGTGGGCGGCCAATTTATATGAGTGGTGAGTGTTCTCTAATCTGATCAGAGCTGATTGATCAATAGAACAAAGCCACTCACTCCTTGATGACATTAAAATCTAATTATGTGTTTGTGGGCAACACACTTGAGAGAGGTATCACTCTTTTGTTGTGCCTCACTGTATCCTGTATAGAGCATTTATAATTAGGTTTTATCAATGAAGTTTTTCACAATAAAAGTCCTGATATTTAGGTGCGTACAATAAAACGTAAAAATGTAGAGAGTAAAAATAGAGAGTACGTGGAAGAAATGAAGGAAAAAAAACAAAAGCCCTTAATATAACAGCATTCTTTACAATATAAACTTGTGACAGAATGATTGAAAAGATAATATAACTGCTTTTAAAACGATGTGCAACAGTTCAGGGACTAAAATACACATGTTAATGTAACATACAGTCCAGTGTGTTTCTATGTATTAATACAACATGTATTGGATGGGGGGACGGGATGAGGGTCTGTGTCAGGGGGGGTCTTGGGCCTTGTTGATGAAGCAAAGCAGCAGGAAGGGAAGAAACTGTTGTTTTGGTCCGCAGCCGCCTGCCAGTGGAAAGTGTTTCAGACAGAACATAACAGGTTTTGGCGTCACATAAAATGAAGTGACGCAGGCACTGCCAGCACTCGGCGCAGGGTGTAGTGCCTCCGTTTGCCCACTAAGTGTCCTTCTTACAGTAAACACAAAACGTGTTTGTGCCCCTGAAACAGAGGAGCTCTGTTCACTGTGCACTTCTGCAGAGGGTATAAACACAGACAGGTGTGGACGTGGGAGGAGAGGCCTGTAACGAGTGGGGCTGCCCGCTGATTGGTTACTGCCGGTGGGTAGGGTCCGCAATGGCACCCACGTTTGTTCTCATGGTGAATGGAACATTGCAACCAGACTGGTGGGTTACGCAACGGCTCCTGAGGCAAATAGGTGATAATGTCACCAAAGATACAACGGTGGGAGAAAAAAAGCAGGGGAACTGAAAACAAGTCAAATTGGCCGTAACAGAGAGACATCAGACTGAAAACATTCAGACTGAAAACATCATAAAAAGAAGTAAAAAAAACATTTGGCTGTGGATGTCCACACGAGGCTGTGTGGGTTTGTTTGGGTTGCAAACCAAAACATCATCCAGCATGTCGGGGCGGCTAACATATATCACATGAGGTGTTTACGATCCAGAGACGGAGAGGAAGCTGTTTTAGGAACATGAGAAAGTTCTTACCAGAGGCAGCGGAGGAGGCTCTGGGTTTGAGGCTCCTGGCCGTGATCTCCTGCAGGGTCGGGTGCAGTTGACTGCTGATGGATGATAACTAGACAAGAATCAAGTCGTTTCATTAGAGCTGCAGCAGGATGGTCGTACAGGCCAGATGTGACCCGTCTCTTTATAAATGTTGTTTACATAGAAAGCAGTTCATTCATTCAGTCACGGTCTAAAACGTATCCAAACTGCCAGGCAGGTCAGGACACAGATTTTGCTCATTTATTGGATTATTTTTTAATTTTCTTTAACAGGCTCAAATTACTTTGAATTACTTAAAACATTGTGTCAGTGAATTGATTCATGCGTCATTTAAATATAGATTTTTATTTCAAAACAAGTCCAAAATCCAAAGATATTAAATAAATAATCATTTAGAATATACTGGAGGTCATTAGAAATCTGGACCCAGTAATGGTTGTGATTTGGGCCTGAAAAATAAGTTCAATTGATACTAAATTGTTGAAATTGGGGAAGTTAATTAATTCATTGACTGATCTTTAATTTGCACACACAGTTTAAAAAAAGGTAAATCAAGGAACTAAAGGGGACTCACAGTGCTTTCTGGGCTGTCTGGGGGTGAAAGGTCTGGCGAGGAGGTTAAACTGGAGTCTGATCTGGGATCAGCCTCGGCTGGACTCTGGGCAGCGAACGGGGTGAGGACCTCCTGCGTCAGGTTGGGAGGACTGAAGGGTCCGACCTCCTGCAGAAACTCCAGAGGAGCCTGTGTGGGGGTGGAGGTCATGGGTGGGGGGGAGGCAGCATGCAGCCAGCTTTGCGGTACACTCTGAGGAAACCCTGCTCCGTCCATCTGTGGCGTGTTGTCGGGGCTGTGGTAGACGCTCTGAGCCGGGACGCCCGGTGAAGGGTAAGGCACTTCCACTGGTGTGGTCTGGTAATGTGGTGGGTAGACGGAGGGGTACCCTGACTGAGGGGCCATCTGCAGCTGGGGGTGGAAGCCTGGAAAGGAGTGCATCCCCTGGGTGGGAAGGCTCGAGGGAGGGATGAAGGACTGGGCCATGCTCATGGCCATGGAGATGACATTCGCCAGGGAAAACAGGGGCTGAGTGTGTGCGGGCCACATGTTGGGATGCTGAGCTACAGGTGGGGGCATTGTCACGCTGTCATTGCAGCTGGGGTTGTCGGTCAGAACACTTGGAGAGCCCGGCGCTGGGGAGGAAACGGAGGGGAAGGTGGGGTTGCTGGCCACGCGAGTAAGCGTAGGATGGATCCCCGCTGGTTTGGGGGAACCCGGAGACCCTGGGTACGGGAATGGGAAGTGTGTGTTACCCATGTAGGGCAAGTGGTAGTGCTGGTGGTGAGGCAGAAGAGAAGCAGGATGGTGATGATGCTGATAGTGAAGAGGAGACCCTAGAAGACAAGAAGATATATATTTTATCTGGAATCAATCATCTGGGGTGTGATGTCAAGGTAGAAACTGTATTTGCTCTGTTATAAATCCTTCAGGCCCCTGAAGGACACGTGGAGCAGAAACCTTCCCTGTATTTTCCAGTAATTTGTTTCCGTGAACAAAGACATTTTGTTTAAAGCCAGATATAATTGCAATCATGCTCTGGGGTTGTCGTTGCAACATCAGACTTACATGGCTGATTTAATGGAACATGTGTGTACACAAAGTTCTGGGACAGATTGTGAGGTTGCAGTAGTCAGTATTCCTCCGCCCGTCCACAGGGAACTATCAGTAATGAATCCGAGCTCCTATCAATCGATTTGACATTTAACTTAACAATGGCTCCACAGTTAGAGGCCACGCCTCCCGTAGCTGATGATGCAAACCAGCCTCTTGTTATGTCATGCCGGCCGGGAGGTGTTGCGAAAGGGACCATGCAGTGAACGTCCAGCAGAGAGGGGACATATGGCGAGAGGGGACGAGGCCGCTCAGATGGCCACCGAGTGCTGAAACTGGGGGCATATGTGTTCTTTAATAGGCTTGAAATAACCCTCCTGTGGGGAGGGAGACTTGAACGAGGGAGGAGGCTTTCTTGGAAATTCTGCAGGAGTTTGTGCTGGCAAACAGATGTTGGACAGTACCACAGCTCTGGAGGAAAGCTGGTGCTTTACAGCGACAGCATTCACAGCCCTCTAAAAGCCAGAAAGCGCCCTTCAGGTGAGGTAATTACCCAAGAGGCCCTGCTGCAAGGCAGACACAGACGAAAGCTTTGAGGTGTGGGGATGGAGGATGGCGCCATGTGGATGTCTGAACAATACCAAAAACGGGCCCTGAGGAGGGGAAGGGGGGAGGTTTTAATGAGGTAGCCGAGCTTTGCTTTGATTTATTCCTTGCCAAAGGACTAACAATTTTTCAGTGTGGTGAAACAGTAAACAATGCTTGGCCTCTTCACGTAGCAGCCGCAGGGAGGGGCAGAGGGCCTTTTACCTGGAGCGCTGTGGAAAGACTGCGAGCGACAAGAGGTCGCCCAGGTGAAGTAATGTCTGCACTGAGGACCAGCGGGGCCCGGGGAAGAGCCTCGTACCCCTACACTCACGTTGCATGCACGGATGCACGTGCCTGCATCGAATCATCAGGCTGAGGAATTGTGATTATTATGTGATTATTACAGCCGATGTCTGAGGTGCTAATTCACTTTTAAACTTACATCGTATAAAAATCTCCTTGAGCATCGAGTCACCCGGAGCAGACGTGAGACTTACCAGGCAGAGAGGAGGTGGAGTGTGTTCTTGGCAGGGTGTGACTGTGCAGATTAGGCTGGAAGAGAAGACATTTAGTAGAACATTAGTATTAAAGTCTACACTTTACTGACAAACCGTCCATTTGAGGAGTGATTTGATGTACATTAGTGGGTCCTATCTGCACTGAACAGAGACTCTCGACAGTCTTCAGGAACACGAACCAGCTGGAGGAACACCTCTGTCTTGTAGGTCTAATAGGTGCACATGATTGAACAAAACTAGACGGGCCAGGGAAGTGTACGTTCCATTTCAGAGCAGCAGAATTACACAACAACTAGCCGCTCCTGGAGGGAACGTCCAACAGAGGCCGACTGTTAAAGCCAGCCCTTCAAAAACAACAAATCCATCAACGCTCTGGTGACTTTCTAAAGAGGAGAATCACCTGTGACCGACTGCGTCACCAGCGAGAGAGAAACACCTCGACTGCATCGACTGCGTTGAGTGAGGCAGAGCAGAACATTCAGGAAAACAGAATCTGGCATATTTCTAGTACTTTGCAAATATATGCAGACATATGCAATGGTTTTATTTGTGAAGTTCAGGATAACAGACGGGTTTATGATCCTGTAGTTCCATTACTGTACTGTGTTTTAGTAAACTTGTAAACGCTTGTGACTTTCTCCAACTTGATGAAGCTCCCTTCCACATTGTGTATGAACTCTGTGCATATTAAATCTGTGCATGACCCCTTTAAGTAATGCCATAAACATTGGGTCCTTTGGGCTTCTCATGCCGCACCGCAAGCGACCCCGAGATCTCAGATATACATGCACACAGTGACACTGTCAGTTCAGCGCAAAGTCATTTAACCTCCTTAATCTGGACATCTTCATTCTGATGTGTCTCCCTCTGTAAGAGATGTCTTGTCTCTGTGGTGAGTAGAGCAAACTAGCGTCTGGATTTCCAGGGATTCAAGCTCCATATATATAAACCGACGTCCCAAAACTCTCAGAATAGTGTCTGACCACAGAGCTCCATCCACCACAGCCGAGACACTGGAGAGAGAGAGAGAGAGAGAGTGAGAGAGAGCGAGAGAGAAGAGAGAGAGAGAGAGAGAGAGAGAGAGAGACTAGTCCGAGCTGGTCTTTAGGTCAGACGATGCCGGGAAGTGAGGGATGTGGTTATTCATCAGGTGCTGGAGCGGAGCCAGGAGAGAGTCGGTGGTCGAGGGTGGAGGATAATGATGTAGCCGAGGGGTCGGAAGCCCAGAGAACAGCGGAGACAGTTGGTGGTGGACGATCGCTCGCTTTTGTCGGACATGAATCTGCAAATGATTCTAGTGTCCATTGTTTGTTCACATCTCCTGCACATGTTTAGTAGAAGACTGTGTTCTTTGTGTTGTACAGAGAAGATGGTGTACAGACACATCTGAACGTCACAAACCTTCTGTCTTTTACTGCTTCATAAACCAGATTTATTTGACCTGTATGTTCACTGGTGTGAGCACTGGAGAGGATCGGGTGGATTTAGTAACAAACAAAAAGCATCTTTCTATAAATAACAGAGCTTTTTATGACATTAGTGCTTTTAGTAACACCATGCTCTGAATGACAACCTCAGGTGGCCTGAAGAAGCTTCTATCTTTAAGGTCTTGGGGGGGATTGTGGGCACTGGAAAAAGCACTCAAAAGCAAGTTTTTTATTTTTATTCCCGCATGTAGGAAGCGATACGCAGCGGCTTTTAATTTGCACCAGATTCCCGAGTCTTCCTCAGATCAGAGCAGCTCGGCGAACGGCAGGTGATCAGTTTACGATGATAAAAACAGCCACTGTGAAGGGATGAGGATTACTGGCAGGCTGCTGCTGACCTGAGAGGAAGACAATGAGTTGACTCCGCTGTGGAAAGCCGGCTGGGGGAGGCGGTGCCCGCCGGGGGGGGCCTGCTGTTCCTTCTCCATCAGAGTCTCAGCCCGTTTGATGATGTCACCCATGCGGTGGATGAAGCCCTCCTTCTCTGATGGAAGGATGAACTCACTGTGCACCTTGGAGACAAGAAAACAACTCTATTACAACTACAGGTCAGGTTGACACCTGTGTGAGGGACTAGAGAGGTGAGGCCCGGGGGGGGGCGGGGGGGGGGGGGGGTTGAAAAA
>CAAKHC010008988.1:6733-42186 GCA_901007825.1 Macroramphosus scolopax | reverse complement strand
ACACACACACACACACACACACACACACACACACACACACACACACACACACACACACACACACACACACACACACACACACACACACACACACACACAAAGTCACAAAAAGTAAAACACCTACTCTATAATCTTTAATGCAATCTATATTAAAACTCTGAGGTTATCAACCACTGGTTTCATGCAGATCATCAGACTTACATAGACATAATTTAGATATTCTGTGATATTTACAGCAGAAAAAAGACAGATAAATGTCGATGAGTGTTTCAATGAAAACCAAAGGGTACCTGGTGTGGTTGTTTTGGTTGTGGCTGCTCTGTTGGCAGGTGCGCTCTGGCCCAGGGCTTTCTGTGCCTGCAGTGACACCACATGAACGGACTCAGATGCTATGAATAGAAAGGGATACCAGGCACGGCCAGGGTTTACACTATGGACGCTAAAGATAGTACAAACAAAACGTATACTTTTTAGGTATTTCCTGTTCTTAAGTTAAACCTGAGTATATCAAGGAGGTAATCCAGCTGATGCAATCTGTATGTACTTGACATTCTATAACGCCCTCGTAACAGAGTTAACTAAAGCTCTTTTAATCGGTGTACAGTGCAATGTTGGGGTCATCTTACTTAATTTGGGGAAGTTACGGTTCCTCTGGTCGGATTGAGGCTTGGTGTAGTGTTGGCGTCTCCTTTCCAGCAGGCGGGCTCCTATCAAGGGTCTTTCTGGCTGCCTTGGGCCTGAGGAAGACTGGGGGGCCCTCCTGTGTGTCCTGGTACTAGACACACCCAAAGGGTTGGCTGTTCTGTCCACCCTGGTTGCACGCCTCACAGAGGGCTGATTCCTGACGGCGGTGTCTTTAGACCTGGCTGGACCTGTAACTGAGTAAAGGGAAAGAGTGCACTGGAGTTTAATTGAGGTCTATGACTCCATTGGGCACTGCTAATCTGTAATCTGTGCCTAGTTGAAAATGCTATTAACAATCATTGATCAAGTAAAATCTGCTCTGTGTCAAACATGCAAATACATGTCAGTTTCATCCAACAGTGACTGTAAACATGCCCAGTGTCCGTGTCCTCTGACATCTGCTCAAACTCCGGCCGTCCGGCTTTCTGTTTTACTTCAACCCTCGATGCGGCTCCACCTTGGACAACAGTTCACTCAGTCGCAGGATATTTTGCTCATTTCTACCATCTGGCAATAGTGCGGAGCGATATCACTGGCAACATAACAAGAAACTCCTTCTCACTATTTCATCTTCTTTATTTCCTCTCCTCTCCTCCCTCCTTCCTTTATCCTACTTCATCCCTTAATCACTGTCAGATGAAAATGATCCAACCAGTTTCCCATCAAGCACGTCTACACTCGCCGCTGGGTGACTACAAAAATCAGCTGATATGAGAAAGTAATTTTGATGAAATACAAGGGAGTTTATAGTCAAAACAATACTGTGGTGCGAGTGTTCCCCGCCAGTGGGTAGGTAGGGTGGGCCAACCATTAATAGCCTCCCCAGAGAGGAAGTAAAAATGCTCCCAGAAAAGCCGCAAGCAAGACAGTGGTGTTATATGTCAGCGAGACTCTGAGATTTTGAGCTTCTGCGTGTATCTCTGTAGATACTCCTACTTTTCTGCTCAGCACAGCTGAGGGGATATCCTCCCTTTAGACAGAAAGATTGACTGTTTGCTTTCCCATATTTCTCCCTGCTGACCTCCTGCACCTGCAGAAGTTGCAGTTGTTTGCTCTCCTTGTCTATTCTTCAACAACATGGCGATTTATACATAAACATATGTTTTACTATATATATATATATATATCATCAGTTAATCCGCTGTTGCTTGACTGTCTATCCTCTTGTTGAAACAGCAAGCCCATTTGGTTTTAATCAGCCATCATTTACTTTCCCTTCTTTTATTCTAGCCCTCATTCGCTCCCTGGAAAACTGTCACAGTGCATAGTTTGTCTGCGGCCGCTCCCGCCGCGGACCACTAAACCGTTGATTCCACATTGCTCTCACTGCCAGATCTTTTCTGTTATTTCCTGGAGTTCTTCATGTTTAGATGGTACTGGACCCAAACACAGACACAGAGACGGTAGGAAGGAAAAGTTTTTATAGGGTAGAGACAAGAGGATTGGTTACTGCGGTGGAGGCGGGAGGCGAGCTGAAGAGGAGGGAAGGCGAGCAGGAGGAAGCGAGGCTGTGACTGACAGTAATGGTGAGCAGCAGTGTGTGGAGTCGGCTAAAGTGGTGCGAGGAGAGGAGGAGGGTGAAGAGGGGAGGCAGGTGAGACGTGGTTAGTAGCTTGCACAAGGAAATAACTCCAGTAACTAGACACTTCAAAAAAGAAAAATACCAAAAGGGTTAGTGGAACACGATTTTGTGTGCACATACGAAGCCTGATCATCTTTAAAACGAGCAAACCCCAGATGTGAGAAGCTGAAAACAGCATATGTTCTGCACTTTTTGCGAAGCGAAGGACTACGATTACTCACCAGTTGCAATTGTTGGCAAGACGTTTTCTGGCAATTGTCGGCTAAATAATTGGACAAATCTCCGAGCCCTAATGAAGGACCTTTTTCTCTCACCGTATGGAAACTCTGACAAGAAACTTTAAACGTCTGTTGGATACTAATTTCCCTTCATTCCTCTGTCTGTTGACAGCAGCGACAGACCGATATGTGATAATGAATGTGTTGTACAACATGAAGGCAAAACGTCTAAAATAGATGACAGGAAAACACCTGGCTGAATAGAGATGAGTCAGAGGTTCCGCCATCCCCAAAGGGACGGAGGGAACAATTAAATAAGAAGAAGACCCTGTTAACTGATACACACCGGTTCCATGTGCTGCCGGTACAAACGCCTTGAGATCAGGTTTACCTGCTGATGAGTTACTGACAGGTGCACCGCCCAGCACAGCAAAGCCATCCAGGTTAACCCATTCAGGGTCTAAAAAAAGACAAGGATATCTGGTTAAAAGATGCAGCCAATGGCAGCTGACACACAGTGAAGTTTATATAAGAAGATAAATATCACAGACATGTTTATACTGCGACTTTTAAAAAGGGGCCACACACACTTAGCTCCAATGATTGGATCGAGATAATCGTAGCTCACGTTAATAGATGTCGCAGCCCCCACTAGCACCTAGTGTGCAATCACCAGATAACTTTACAAGCTGCAATATACAGCATGCGGTTATTTCTTTGGGGAACACAAATGAAGCACAGATGCCCTCCTCAAACTGAAAACTGCTACCAGTGAATCTTCTCTCACTCTGCTCCTCCTGCGCCGTCCCCGTTGCACCTAATACGTCAAAGCAAATGTGCCTTCGTTGCTCCGACGGTGACTGGCCAGACACATTAATGATGTGGGGGCAAGCGGCGTGGTGTTATTTATGACGGGGGATGATGCTCTCCCCGCTGCCGAGGGAACAACACACGATCCGCGAGGAATTTCTGGAGAGGAAACACAGACACGCGGAGCTGCCAGACATTTATGGCAAACTGCACCGGAGCTGGACGCGTCCCCGCTTAACACACTGGCCTTCACACACACCTGCATTTGAAACACACTGACGACTTCAAAATGTGTCAGCACCCCGTCCTTGACCACAACAACCGATGTGCACAGGGTGCAAATGAGCGGCCACAACACACGGGAGCTGGACTTGGTTAGTTTGCATGTGGAAAAAAAGGGGCTGGCTGCAGCCTGTGATGAAGTATGTCTCCGAAATGCCAAGGACAGAGGAAAATGGAATAATGACAAAAACAGGCGAGACTGTGTCAACTCTGCAACCTTTATGGTTCTAGAAACAGAAGTCTTAGATTTTAAAAGGCTGGATTAGGAACTGCTCAGAGAAGCCGTTAAAATCTATAAATATATTCGTCTTCTAAAGACGAATGACTTCTGTCTGCGGCGCTGGCTTAGAAAACCCCTGACTCTTTTCTTTGCTTCTTTCATGCCCACGTTAACGACATCACGTCCAATGATGAGCTAACGCGCTGATAAAATCAATCATACGTGCACGCTTGCGTACGATCACCTCCTGGCGTCTCTGCTTCGTGCAGCTTTGCTCATCCCCTCCTTATTATTGGCACTTGTCTTGAGAAAGAGCAGGATGTTGAAAGCTTAAGCCAAAGCTCAAGCAAAAAATGATTGGTCTTGCTTGGCGTCCGGCTATTTCCCTCTAAATTGTTTTTTTTGTCTTGCAATCCTACAGCACTCTCAACCCTTAAGAAACCCATATTCATTTGCTCCCACGTGGTCGTTGATGTCACTCCATCAACAGAGATTTACAACCTTTTGTTCTCATATCTCAGCGTCCCATCTTGCTCCCACCCTCTCTGTTTAACCGTCTCTGGTTCCGTCTTACCTACATCCTCCAGTAGGTGGGAACGGTTGCCCTTGCCCGCTTTAGTGAACCGGTTTGTCCTCATGGGTTTGTTCGGGCTGATGACGAACCGGTCCACCGGTCTTCCGTCCAAATGGATAGAAGGCTCCCAGCTTTCCCTCAGGCCCTTATCCATGGACGTCTGTTTTCCATTAGGTGGCCGCAGAGGCTTCTCTGCTGAAAAACAAATGACATCAGGATACATTCTCTCTATGAAGTTGAGTTTATCAGCCTTTGTTGCAGCGCTGTCAGGGAAATTCTCCCTTGTATTTTATATACTTGGCATTTAAAAGTCACTTTGAATCTAATGAGGTTAAAACTTATGGCAGCCCACAGTTATATTCTGATTCGGGTTCTGATGCTAACAGCTCACGACAACAAACGATCTTCGCTCTCAGGCTTGGCTGGTTCTTGCTCGACAAAAAGACAATAGTAAATCCAAGAGGCTGAAATAAATCACTGAGCGGCATATTAACTCACTTTAAAATGATCGATTCAACCTGTTTAAAGCTTCTTAAAGCCTCTAAATCACTGCATTAGGATTCAAGCAGATAACCCCTGCAAGCCTGCACCAATGCTGACACGTCTGAAGTAGTTTATAAGAAGCCTAAAGTGAGACGATCACAATAGTGCATGTAGAATTTGAACAAAGTATAGTGCAGAGTTTATGAGCATGCTGGTCGTTCATCGCTGTCACATATATTTGTCAGTAATATCAGTCCGTCGCATAAACAGCTGGCGCTCGTGACCGCCCGTGCTCCCTCCAGGTTTACAGCAGCTGATGGGTTAAGTGTCGTCACAAAAATCACTTCATCACTCTGAATTCCTGTCGTCCTGCAGGTGTGCCTCCCAGCTGGATCGCTGCTCTCACTTCTGACATCCAGAAATAACTGCCACTCAGGCCGGCCGTGCTGCAGGTGGCCACGGATCTTTGGAGGCCTTACAGTTATGTGTCATTGTTTAACATGAGGTGTTCGTAAGTGAAGCTTCAAGTCTCCTGGATGTTTTTCTGCTGATTATAAATAGACACTTCTCTGGCGGAGAGCCCCGAGATGAGAGACTCCCTTCACAGTGCGACTGGGCACAGAGCAACAGAGCTCTCACAGTTAAAGCTAACAAGCGCTCTCTCTCTCCCCAGCGTTGATTCAATAACGCAGGATTACAGTGGAGTCGGTTTTATCAGCTGTTCATGGCAGCCTCAGCTGACTTCAATCACTGACACTTGTTTCCAATTAGTCTGTGTATTTCGTAGGACGGGATACACTCATCTGTCCAGACATCGTTCAGTGATTTGGCCCCTTTAGATATTCGCGATCCAACAGCGAACCAGATATTTCTAATTAAATCTCAACTTCTTCAAGCGCAGCAGATGCACATTCGCCATCTGAGTGTTCGTAGCCTCCTAATCCCCCCACAGCGGGAGGCTTGGTTTCAGGCTGTTGCCATGGCGATCGAAAGCAAAATATAACATTTTCAACGCCGCGTTTGTGTGTGTGATAATGGAAACACAGACGAGTGCGATTGAGTTAGACAGTGGAAAGTATTAAATATGTGAAGAATGAGCGCCTGAGGGTCATTATGTCACTGCCTGCGTAAAATGAATGTGTGTGTGTGTGTGTGTGTGTCAAAGATCCAGACACACATGTGTACGTGCATATGTACTGGCAGGCCTTGAGGTCAAAGGTCGCCTGTAAAAGTTTTCTACTTGCGCTCCACTTTTACAAGGGCTCACCTGGCCACAAAATCACAGGCGCTCACCCCCAGCTCACCCCCAATAAGTTGGTCATTGACCCTCAATGACCAGGATAACCTACCGGTGTGTGTGTGTGTGTGTGTGCTTGGACAGGCTGACAAACTGAGGAGGCCCACCTAAAGAGACCATCCACGTCGAAACAAAGTTCTCTACATCTGTAGATAGCAAACGTGATTTTGAGCTCCCATCTAATTGGTCGGATTGAGCTGCAGGGTCACATATGGGATATGATGGACGTGTTGATCCAGCATGAAATTAGTTAAAGAAGAAGAAAGGAACCCTCTCTAATCGAGGGTCTAAGGACAGAGGAAGTCTGGACTGTACAGATTTTAAAGCCCATGAAAGCATCGAGATTTTTTATTTTCGGGCTACAAAAATAAAACTGAATTGAATTGAATTTAACTTCTAAGATATCTGTCAGAAATTCCTGCTGCCTCCACAATAAAAATGGGCTCAGGTTCCTATTTGAAACGGCAGCTCGGTGCCTCTCCAGAAACAATGTATCAGTTACTCTGGAATTCACAGTTTTCACTGGCACTACTTCCTCCTGAAGGCTGCTGAGGAAGTCGTCCCTCAGGAAAGTATTGGCAGCACACAGAGTGGACCAACACTCTGATTTGGGTAAAAAGCTCCGTTGTGTCATTTTGTTTTTAACTCCTCTGACCTCTGACCCTCAGTAAAAGCTCTCAACTTGGACATCGCCTCAGTCGAGTGCGTCTGCTTTATGACAACGGCTCTCTGACTGAAGACATTTACCGCAACATCAATCTCCGAACTGTCAGAGTAAACACGGTTGATTTATTTTTGACAGTTAACCTTATTTAACAGGGTGAGATGACTGAGAACAGCAACATCCCAGTAGGTCTATCTTCAGAGGGCTACATGCATATACGACGTTTTCGAACACTTCCAAACGTCAGCTTGCACAAAAAGCCTTTCCCGAGACGATTCTAACAATCTCTTACTGATTTGGATTGACAAAGTTTGTTGTTATATCTTCCTGTGCACGAGGCTGACGTCAACCGCTGCAGTGACAGGTGTGTTCACGGCCCAGGTGGTTCTTGTTTAAACTGTTGGAACAGAGCCATGAGGATGACATCATGACACAAGACATGCCATCGCTGGAGGGTTTGACTGGTGGCTCGGTTGCAGGTTGTTGGCTGTTAAATCAGGTGATCAAAAACACATTAGATCTATCATCTATTGTGTCTCTGCCTCTCCATAGTGCTCAGGCCCCCCCAGCCCCCCGATGCAAGAAGGTCTATGAGATTCCTGAATCCAAACTCTGTCTGCGAGATCTGTCATGTGGTGCTCCTGCAGAATTCCAGCAGGATAAGTGGAGCAGAGAAATTAAATTCCCCTGGCCTGCAAGGACATGATTCCCTCTTTCCCCTCACTCTCTGCCCCGACGACTATTTACACTCCCACTTTCCAGGAGGTGATGTACTGCGTCTGCATCGACTGTGGCAGAAGCCAACAATATTTATTATCCAAATACACTGTTTCTGTTCTGTTCTCTCTCTATTTGCACGGCTCCCGCCAACAAATCCAGATGCTCCCAGGGGCCTAATTGCATCCACGGGTTTGACAAATATTAGAATGACAAGCTGCTGACATGTCAGTGGAGAAAGTAAATGAGCAACACTCGCTTCTCCCTCGTCTTAAATATGCCCAGAGGAAGGCGTTTAACTCAAAAGTGCACCGGTGGCTGCTTAACGTCCAGCGTCAGTGAACTGTGGCTGTGCCAAGCAGCTCCCAGGTGTGAATGTATATAAGCGATAGAATGAGAAGCAGGGTGTCGAGGATAAAAAACGCCGTGACCGCTATGCAAAAACTTCTAAAGCAAATGAAGAAGAAACCGACTCAGGGGGAAAAAACAGCATGAAAGCAGACTGTACTCAGAGAAAGTGATGACCTCATCCACTAAGTGCTTACAGTTGAGAAGGAGCGAGATTGAAGCGTACAAATAAATCGACAAAATGAGTTGCAGAGGAGTGGAGGAAAATGACAAGCTGCCTATAGATGACCTTTAAACTGGGCTATATTAGTATGTGTGTGTGTGTGTGTAGGAAGGGTTTAGCATGGAAATAAGAACTGATTAGGATTTTCGGGGCAGAATCCATCAGAATTCGTAAAAACAAGCATTTTTTACATGAGGTTTGGCGGAGGATTGAGCTCCTTGTTCTCCCATTAAATCAAATGAGACCCTTTTGTAATAAAAAAAATGAGGAAAAACAATTTGTACCTATTTTTTTATTATGTGGTCTGCCATTTGTCACTATGTCCTAATTGTTAGTCACTCTTAGTCCAGGATGTGCCCACTGCATGAGGTCAGGACTTGCTCCATGACTGCTGCTGAGAGTCCTGAATCATACTTTCCTCCCATAAATTAACAACGATGAACACTGTCACACTCAATATTAGCTGTAATTTCTCACTTGCACTTATTTCCACTTGATGTATTAAACTTTGCTCTCTAAATTCATTATTGCAATTAACTCCAAATAGCTGCAATTCATCAGTTTCACTTCTGCAGGAATCGTGCATTTGGAGCTTTTCTGTATAAATATGCATTCATGTGTTGTCTTCCCTTTATTAATAAAGTCAGAATTACTGGTGTTTAATACACACACACACACACAAAAAGTGCAGCATGATAAGTTTTTGTAAATCAAACTTGATGCAATTTAACTACAAGAACACGCACAAAAAATGCTCCATTCATCAAAGAAAAAAGAAGTTTCAAACTGTTTAAAAGATTAGTTTGCTCGTGGAAAAAGGTAATGTATCTTTTTACCTGCCCATCCGCGTCCCGGTGCGCAAAATGTGACCATGAGCGCCAAGAGCGTCCTGCTTGCGGCTAAAGCCATAGTGAGTGTGGCGCTGCTGCCGCGGTGCGACGCAGCAGCTGGACGCTGGGCTGGGACACTGCAGCCCTCCCACCCCTCCTCCGAGGAGACTGCTGCTCTTCACCGTCAACCTGCGACTCTCCAACCGATCCGGGCATGAACGAGGGGATTGCGCGCTGTTTTATAAAACCTAAAGGTCTTTTCTATCCCTCGTATGTTGGTGCAAATGGACATTAATGTTCCCACTATTGCTTCGCCTTCTCATTCCTTAGATTGTACATCCAGTGTGTCTATCCTCCTCCCCTTCACCCACAATGAGCAGGTGGAAGTTAGAAAAACTCCCAACAGGTTTTGATCTCGACGTTGAACTTGACGTCTATTTAACGTTCAAGCTCTTTGCAATTTCTTCTCATCTGGAGTTTACTGGACGGACCTGGCACCATCACTGCGCCAGGTGCGGGAGAGAGAGAGCAACGTGGGCCAAGTAGTTATGGAGTTCACTGTAACATCAATGATCCCAGAAAGTACTTTAACCACTAGATGGAGCAATATGCCACGTTTTAATATGAGTTGGACCCCAGCTGACACATCTAGAGGGGCTCACATGGGCTTTATGAGGGTCAGCTGGGCCGGGGCTGCAGCAGGTTGTTGTTGGTCCTCATGGGCAATGTAGAAGAATATACACAGGGTTGATGTGGGCATGGGAATCATTCGTACTGGAGATGTCCAAATACATTCTACCCATTTGTATGAAGCCTGTCAAGCTGCCATCATTAACTCATCAGCCTATGTGGAGCTTCAGGACAAATTAGCTGGACCTCAGTTGGGTATCAAAGGTGGGTCAGATCCTACAGACAGGCTGGTAGGTTGAGATATTGAACCAAGCTGCTGATGTTTCCAGTGGAATGAAGAAGATTATTGGAAAATGCAAAGTATGTAGTTAAGTACCCCAAAAATCTGGGAGGTTTTCTGTGAAACTTCTTCTCCGTTTGGTCACTGAAGCAGCAAAACGTCCCACAGCTTCTCTCTCATTTCATCTCTCTTCTTACCCAAAGAGTCTTTTTCTATATTTACCAACGTGAGGGAGGCAGGTGGTTGTCCTTCAGACCAATACCTCCCCCTGTTGGATGGACCCTTCATCTGCCTACCAAGAAGAGAATCAACGCTTGTTTATCCATGAATAACACGTAAACCGAAGGCAGAGAAGATGTGGGAGATTAGGAGGTCAATGTGCACCGACACAAGAATGTAAAGCTCAACGTAAGTCATGTCATGAATGTTCTTTTGAATTATATAATATTAACACGTTGCAGACATGACTCTTGAAATAATTCCCCCCTGTATAAGCAGTAAGTATATCCAGACTATGAACTCAACTGGCTGGTTCTTCAGCACCTTCAGGCCTTAATGGCTGTAAAATCAATATGTGTTTCAAAGCTCCTTTTCATAGCATCCAGGGGACGATACAGAAATAGATGTTAGTGGCTACTGTAACACTAACCGTTACTCTAAACCTTCATCTCTCCTGAAAAACAAACCTTCACCCCTAAAATTTAAGGATTTAAGCTTAAAAGCAACTGCCATCAATGTGACTGTATAAACAGACCACATGAGGAACACCTGATGAAGACTCAGTACTGTTGCATCTCCTGAAAGTACATGAGTCAGCACAAAACTAAACACTGTAATGCAAAGCGCTCTCTCTCTCTCTCTCTCTCTCTCTCTCTCTCTCACACACACACACACACACACACACACAGAGAGAGAGAGAGAGAGAAAGTGACAGGTGCCCTCTAGTGGCCAGTAAGTATAATGAGAGAAAAGTAAAAATAATTGATTTATTGTAACATATAACGAGAAGTTCTGTGGTGGTGGATCGGTCAGGAAAACAAGAGACTTTGACCAGGAGACCGTTGTTTGATTCCCATTTTCCAATCATGCGTCAAGACTGTGTTTTAAAAACCATGATCGTCCCTTAACCTTAAATATCGTGTTTAAGCATGATCCAACCCTAACATTGGCACATTTATAACAGTTTTGGAAGCAGAAATAAATAGCATACCTTCTCCTACTAGCGAGGGCGTCATATCTGGGTGGGAACAAACCACCTATATGTTCACTTGAGTCTTCCTGGCTGAGGATTGGCTTCATCCAGGTCACTAAATCAAGTGCAAAGACTCCTGCCTCTTAAACACATCTGAGGAGTTTTATGCCAGGTATTACTTTAACTCCCGCGAGGGAAAAAAAACAAGATGCCTGTGATAAAATAAGCAGCCTCGACTGATATACTGCTTCAAATAAGACCACACGTCCAGCTGAATTTATACACACAGTATTAAAGCGTACTGAGTGTGTGACATCATTAGATCTGATTTAATCATTCCTGTGTACTATAGGGAATTTAAATATGCAAAGTATTTAAACTGTGTGTGTCACTGTTGGATGTCAAGAAGCAGAAACCTCAAAATGTAGTCGGGGGGTTTATCATCCTTTTGTATTAGTGTTAATTGGGTTAACATCACTGGATAGCACATCAAACTACTCCTACTTTTAAAGTCCCATCCACTCATTTGTTTTTGTTTTGAGTTTGAGTTTGACTGTGCAGAACACTGCTCGTACTTTGATCTGCTGAAGGAGGGGATGTTCCTCTGTACTCGTAACTGAGACACATAATCATGCGAGCATGTTTTTGGACATCATACGCGTCATGGAAGCCAATCCAGGAAGCCAAGTCTCCAGTGCACATCGACTGAGAATGGACAGTTAATTAGGAGATATCTTGTGACCGCCAGTGAAAAAAGATTTGAAAATAAAAAGATGTATGTGTATTTATAGGATTTTTAGTAAGGGAGAAGGTGGGGATCGTTAACTAGTTTCCACACCGGAGAACTCTGTAACTCCCACATGAAGAAACCTCTTCCATCTCTTCATGTGGGAGTGGTCGAGTAACCAGCAATGACCAGCACCAGCAGAGCTCAGCCTCTCCACGACCCCTGACCGTGGATATGCTGAATGATGCAAAGAGGCAGAACGGGTTGCTTAGCAACTATTCAGCATCTGCTCTTAATATTTAATCCTACAAATCAAACGTGTCATCGCCATTTATTGTCGGTTATATTAAAATAAGCTCCAAATGTGCCCTTCCTGTTCGTACCATGAAAGCAGACAAACAAACAAACAAACAGACAAAATAAAGGTGAAATATAATAAAACACATTATAATAATTATAATGTATTTAACATAATTAACTTATAATAATAATAAGTTCATCATGTATTGATGTTGACTCCTGGGCTTTGGACCTGCTCCTTATTTAAATGTTAAAATTGTGTCACTGACCAAGACAAACAGTCTTCAGTGAAGTAAGAGAATATAAAAGGTGTTGAGACTTTACACGCTTCATTGGAGGGTTTTCATGCTCTGCAAGAAGGAGGCGTTAGATTTCTCTCAAATCCCAGGGCTGGTATCTAACAATACAAGCTCCAACTGCTCCAGCAATCCACCCCCACCACCCCCATCCCCCCTCCTGCCTCTCCTGCACAGCAAGCAGAGTAAAGCAAGTGGCATCCCGGAGATGCGCGCAGCACCGAGCAGCCGCGGAGCTCCGAGCAGGAGGTGTTAGTCCGCGGGTGAATCACAGCTGTTTGATTTAACACATTTATTCTACATGTTGCGCGTATGGGAACGGATTTTAGGGTCCAAGTGAATCCACACAAAGAAGAAGAGGATCACCTGAACATCAGATTGCAGGCAGCAGATTCAAGTTTTCATCCGTGTGGAGTAGATTTACTCCCCCGAGCCGCGCGGACCGATGATGTCTCTAATGGTCCACCTGAAGACGGTCGCCCAGCTCCGGGGGAAAGGAGACAGGATCACCAAAGTTACATTCAGAGGTAGGACAGCTCAGATTTCTGTGTGTTGCAGCCTGTAAGTTTGTGAAATGGAATCACGCCCTGTGCTTGAGTCGGATTTACACAACAAGACGGAAGTTAATCAGTGGCGTAAAAAAGTTGGAGAACCTGGAAGGCGCGCGGCGACCGGAAGCTGCAAACTGCTTTTAATCCAATAATAATGCAATTATATAAACTGTATAATATTCTTCACCTGCATTGCTTGGAGCCTTTCTATATCATATGCATCGATGGTCAATTAAAAAAAATAGGCTACTTTAAAACACCATATTTAAAATACAGGATACCCAATAAAAATGAAGCTTTATTAAATTTAATATTCAGCCATTAGCTCTTTTATAATTGGCCACTTTAAGACGCCTTCGCAGTAATTTCTGTTCATAGTTTTCACTCAATGTTTCCACTCGATGGTTGATGATGTGTGTCTGCTACTCATGAAGCAATAAGGATGATAATAGAATACAAGAATGAGCTGACCAGGCATCGACTGGGCTGAGGAGGGCGGCCCGGGTGGGGTGTGTGAGTGGGGGTCTCCTTTATCGCACCTTCGGGCTGAGTACCAGTTTTAATGGCGTTTTACAGCCTCCACATTATCATTGTCGTAGCACCTGGTACAGCAGTGCTGCTCAATATTTGTTGCAACTCATAATATTTGGCTCCATCGGTTTATTTAGAGTCTTTTTAAGGTGTGTATAGCATCGTATTGGTCTCCTCCTCCCCCTCTCTCTTTATAGAAACCCCTGATCTGACCTACTGACCTGCACTGTCTCTCAGAGGAATCCCTGTGATGTGATCAATCGACCGTGTGTGTCTGTGTGTGTGTGTGTGTGAATATGTGAGCGGGAGTGAAACATGTGTCTTTCAGCACCTTGGACAGCGATCAGGTGCTCGGTCACCGACTGCTATCTGATCAAACTCCAGCTGTCAGCATCACTATTGTGTTGAAAAAACCACCGCCCCTTCCCTTTTCCTGTTGGCGGTGGGCACTGAGTGAGGATCGCTTTCAGTGTTGTGCTTCACGCTGCAGTGAATTCACCAGGGGTCTTGATATTACATGAGCCGTGTCATCCGAGTCAAGGATTAGACCGGCGTCTCTCCGTCCCCACCGGTCCAAACTGTCAGCACAGGCGCTCCGGTTCATCTGCTTTCAATTTAAAATACGCCGAGCAACAAGCGTGTGTGTGTTTTGGTGTGAGTGTAAAACCCATTTAGACTCTGTCTCATTCAGTTTAGCTGCACTCTTGAACATCGATGGCTTTAACTGCATATATAACAATTGATTTTCCTCTGAGGATGAAAACATCTCAAGGAGGGGACCTTTCATCGAATACATCATCAGTACCTGGAGCCTTTATTACGGCTCAACTCAAAAAATGGGAACATATTATGTTGCTGCTCTTTGCGTCAGCGTTGCATCCTCAGCCTCTTTGTGGGTTTGTGAGACAAGCTTTTCCCTGAAGCCTGTCAGTAGACTTTCCTGACTGAATCATTTCAGAGTTCCAGCCTGGAGAGGAAGACGTCTGCCAGGAAGCCCCCGGCCCCCCCACTGTGTGTCAAACCATACACGACCCCGGCCTCTCCGGAGGCCGGCGGGGAGATGTTATATGCATGTAAGGCCGACTCCACGTCACAAGGGAGAAGACCTATTACGCTCTTACAGCACATGTAATCCAGAATCAATCATCTCCCACGTTCTCAGAGGATAAAAGCCGTAAATCAGTGCATCGATTGCTTTCACACGAGAACAATCAAGAACACGTTTCAGTTCCCCGGCTGGTAAAAACCAGTTTATCGTAACTTAATAACAGCGACAATGAAAAAAGCAACGCCAGGCCTCAAAACTTAATTGGTTCCTTAGTAAGTCTTTGATGATTCCCTTCTCTTATCTGTAGCTGTAGGCTGTCAGAAGCTCCAACTCTTGATGTTTGGGCTCGGCGTCTGCAAGCCTGCAGGATCACAAGCCTGACGCGAGCACGTTCAATTACAGCTCGCCGGATTAGCTCCTCAACTCTTTTTAATCAGCACTTTTACCAAGTTTCGAACACTTGACATTAGCGGTGATGCTCGTCTGTCATCTTTTTTTTTTTAACTGTGAGCTTCCTGTACTGGAGTTTGATCTTTGACAGTCATCCAGTGACACTTTATAATGAATCATCTTCATCATGAAGGATGACTTACAGTATAATGAGCGTTATGGAAAAATCCTTAATCATCAATCATTCGTCAGTCATTAATCAGAGCAAAGGTTCAGGAAACTCCTCGTCCTTCATAGGACGGAGCTGCAGAGTCTTCTTCTTTTACTAATTGTTAATAAAGCGATTTATTAAAGCCTATAACACCTTTATAAAGGACGACGTATCAGAACTCAGAGGAAACGTTATGAAAAATGGACAACATGCTCTCCACTGTGAGGGTGCAACTTCAAATCAGGTCAAACTGAAGGACAACACTTCTGCATCTGTGTGATCGTGTTCCTCTTCCCTCTCACTTTTATTCCCCCTGCTTAAAAATACAAAACGTACACTCCATTTCTTTCACCACGAGTCCTTTCAGAGCCTCTCTCTGCTCTATTCTCTTTCACGTATTTCTCGCCGAGGCCGAAAGGCAACCTGATTAGCAGGATGTTGTTCTTGTTTGCCGTGGAACACCTTACGTAAGCTTCCACATGATCTACTTTCCTAAAACCTCATGAGCCAAAAAACACTGGTATGACAGCCGTGTCTCTGTTCTGAATAATGTAGAAGGAATATCGTCAGACTCGCTGCCGTGCAAGTGGTGTTCATTTTGTAACACACTATGTCAAAGGATGTGTAATAATATAATATTGATTTATGCTAAAACTCGTCATCAGAGGCGAACCGGCCGCAGCTGTAATTCATATTGTCGATCTTTGTATTTGCACATGTGAGTGTGTGTACTTTTCTACATGTGTGCCCGTACACATCGTTGCCCGCATGCGCCACAACGTACACCAACACCTACACAAAGAGACGGACACACAAAGCACGACCGCAGCAAAGAGGGAAAACAAGCACACAGAGAGTCGGACGCCATTCACGAGCATCACAAAGCAGCCACGTGACCGCGAGCTGCAGCAGGCACGAGTGAGTCAGGTTACAGTGAGCTGGAATCGACACTGTCCCGTCAGATTATTGTTTACACTATTATTAAGGCGACCACCTGGAAACTCCGTTGTATCGCCTACAACCTCGGCAGAAATTAGTTTTTCTGTCGCTCTTCCTTTAGACGCAGAGTGAGTCACTTTGTAGCAACGTAGTTGTCTGCGTTTCCTTTTTCTCTCCTAACTTGTGAAATATTTAAAGTATTTAAGTCATTGATTTGTCTCTTTGCTTGATTTGATGAGTTGAATGCAAGACTTAATACTTAATATTTTTCTTTTTTACTAGTCCTGTAAAAGCTGCTATCCCATAAGTCGCCATTTTTTCTGGTTCCGCCAGTGGAGACTAATCTCAATACATCTCTGAATCAGTTTAATAAGACTACACCAAATAAGCATCAACCCCTTACATCTGCAGAATATGATTAATAGGCCGGGGCGCGTCTGTAGCAACGTACTGGTTCATTTATAATAACAGCTCCTGCTATTATATGTTGCACTTGACCATACTGTGACTTCAGTATGATAGTGATTAGTTGTGCAGGTTAATTTATAAAAGCAATTTGAGACACTCCTGAATCCAACTGTATCCGGCAGCATTAGAATGAATAGAATATCTTAAGTAAAAGGGTATAAATGCTTCAGTAAATGGACTAACAGAAAAAGACTTGAGGAAATAAAAGTTGTGTTTGTACAGAACAAATCGTATTATTCTTCAATCCCCCGATTGATTGCTCCTGCTTGTGCGTCATTAATGGCTCCTTCTGTTCGCCCTCCCACTCGAAAGGAAATGACACTAATCGTAATGTCATCATTGTACAGTTTAACCGACATTAACCTCCTAATTCCTCCTTACCTTCCAGGTCTGTCCTTCTACAGCCGTGTAGCGGTGAACTGCGATGAGGTGGCTCACTTTAATGAGGTTTGTATCTTTTATTTCCCTCTGTCGCACACTAATCCAATGTCACGATGAAAGATAAGCAATTTCCTCTAAACTTAATTGAAACGACGACCAATTACGGGAAACGACAACAGAGAAGACTGAGGCTTTTGTTGAAGGTTGAAAGGCGGTAAATGATGACAAATGGAGTCGTGTTCTAATTTCCATCTCTTTTATGTTCTCATGAACCGAAACATGATTGCATTTTTGACTAAAAGATAATTAAGTACAATAAGTTTCACACTTATGCTTTGACAATTGATTTTCTGATACCGTACCTGTTGATCTGTTGGATGCCCGGTGTCAGCAGCAAATCATTGTCACACATTACCATCATGCTGTTGAGTTATTCTCCCAATTATCACATCTATTATCCAGCAGCTGTTTTTATTTCCAACGGTTTCAGCTCATTTGTTGGAGGGGCCGTAAGGTGAAAGGTCAGTGGGTAAAGTCCTGAGCTTTCCTGTCCACATGAAGCCTAAATCCCTTCTAATGCATGTGAAATTGAGGGTTTCAAGAGGTTTGGCCCCATCCTGGCGTGAGATGGATTAAACCTGCTCAGGTCACGATGCTAACAACAAACATAGAAAGACAATCGCTGTGACAGAGTCGTGTATGTGAGTTGACTGCAGTATGAATGACACTGGCTCTTCGGTGCAGGCTGCAGGTTTTGTTCCCTGTAGACCTTGTTCCAAGATGATGGGGTGACTGCTATCTCCCTTCACTACATACGGTGCTACATATATAGCACCACATGTGTGTTAACCACTGAGCCACCGGAGGATCAAAGTCTTATCGCATAATTACTGGTGCAAACTCTTACGTGGTCTCATAAGATCAGTGTGCTGCCGAGGGTCCTTATAGCCTGCTATGATGGTCGATGACAGCAGAGGTAGGCCATGCATGGCATTGAACACACTTTGTCGTAATTCAAATCCACCCTGAACACTCTGCTGCTGCAGTGATGGAACGTCTGCAGCCAGAACCGAACGTTCTTTCAACCTGCTGAATAAAGTTCTCAGAACATCGCCTCCAGAAGATGATGTTGTTTTAAGCAACAACATTGAAATGAGCGTGCAATCCAACACCCCAGAGGATTTCACTGGATTCCCCGCTCGCAGTCTCTTTTCATTGAAGGATTCTGGCAAATGTTCTCGCTTTGGATTCCTGCAGGCTCCTGTCACACTGAGAAACCAGTTTTTCTCGGTGTGTTCTTACACAATTCAAATGCAAAGTGTCACATAATCGAGCAGGGGGTGGACGCGAGGAAGAGCCGAGGATTTGGGGAGTCAACAGAGAAGGACTGGAAGAAATACAGATGAGAGGAAGCAAAAGAGACAGAGCGGAGGTAGAGGCTGAAGTCAGGGGATGAAATAAAACAGGCAGAGCATCAAACACATACACAGCCTTCCCAGCGGACCGTGTTTTTTTTCTTTTACTGAGCTGCTTGCTTGTCTGGAGAAAAACATTCTCCTTTGATTGGTTCACAGGCAGGAGCGCTGCTTCCTTCGCTGACAGCCGAGGCCTTTGTTTTCAGTCTGATCAGGAAAACGGCTAAATGACCTGACATGTTTGGTGCTCACACACGGTCAGATACTTCTAATATTGTGAGGACATTCTCGAAACCTGTGGGCAAAAGGGAGAAATGCATCAGAAATAATGATGGTGGTTTTATTCCTGAGCCTTCCCGTGCAGTGACCGGTGTACGACCGAGGGGCTGACACTGATATGTGAGCTCTTTTGACAGTCACACTCTTTGCTCTCTTCTTGCCTTTGTCCGGGGGGGAGGTCGTTAGCATTATTCAGCATCAATAATGTGTCCAGTGGCCTCCCTTTGGGTGACTTGTACTTCCAGTGGTTCCTCTCGTCTGTGTGTTAGTGTGCACGCGTGGGTGTTTAATTTGAGGCTGGTCCACAGTCATACATGAACCGTTGTCCTAGCTGTCCCCCCCAAACACTGGAGCCATTCCTCATCACATCCTCCCCTTCTGACATCTTCGTCCTTATCGCCGAAGCACTTGCATGGCTCAGTAAGCCCGGTCCAGCCTCTGGAGCTGAGGGCCATTAGCATAGAGCAGTGAGTCTTGTCGCTTTATGCATGGTCTAGCAGGACGCCTTTGAACTAGTATACGGATAGACTGGAGAGGGAATCTGCATTTATTATTCATTCCATGGTGGGACTCTGCTTTTAGCTACAATCACCAGGGCTTCCCCCTCACTAGTTAGACATAACTGGAGCAACGAACGGGGAGCCATGCAAGTGTTTGGTGGTGTTTGGCCCTGTGGCTGCAGCACAGCTACTGTACATGGGAGACATTCAATGTCAATGTGTGTGCAAGAGAGACGGAGCACATGCAAGAATTTCATAATGTGTGTTTGTTTTAAAAAAAAAGTTGTCAAGCGATTTGAACTATGAACTAAAAAGGGCAATTATGCAAAAATAATGACAACACCAATATTCTCTCTCCATTTGGGGCCAGCTGTTACAGCCCCGCACAGTCTGACTATTTAATGAGATGTTTTGTGATTACGTAACACACAATTCAGAATCCCTTGACTTCTTCGTGGCTTCTCTTGCACGCAGCTCAGTTTTCAAACAGCTGATTCACAAGCACTGCCTGTGATTACAGGAGTACCACAGGTCTCTGCCATGCACACGCTGTAAGTATTGTAAACACATTAGAATGAGAAATATGTCTTAGTCTCATATGGCAATTCTTAAACATTTTTTAATTTGTATTAGCCTGATAAAGATTCACAACCGAAGGGCATGCTTCAGCTGACCTTTGAGAGTCGGAGGAGACCACGATGAGGTCACTTCCAAAACACTTCCTGCCTTGGTAATCAGGTTTGGGAAGTGAGGGGCTCCACAAGACCTTCAGAGGGGCGAGAGCTGAAAGTTAAAGTGCACATGGAACAAGATTTTGATCCATTGTTTTGATCCTGGAGTGGTTTTTTATCACAGATTTGCAGTGATAGATAAAACAATTGATGTAGAAATAATTTCTGCTCTGCACAAGGTAGAAAATAATATGGTAAATGTTCAGAGTGCACAGCAATTTGAACAAAGCAAGAAAGGGCAGTAACTGAGAAATACAGAAACAACATGCCTGTCAAAACCTGCTCATTCGTTTCTCCCCTAGTGGCGTCACTGCATCATTAGTGGGTTGCCAACGGCTGCTTATACTGACATAAACACAGACGTGCATGCATTCCTTGTCTTGTCTGCCGATGCATCGAACACCGTGCACACGCCTCTGCAATCCCCATTGAAGCTCCTCGTTATCGTTAGTTTATTGATAGGCAAAATTTCATTGATTTTTAAATGTTCTTCTTTATAAGGCGTTCAGTGCTCAGTCCCCTCCTGTGCACACAGCCAGTATCAGTTCTACAAGACTGTATCGTTATGATGGTGAGGTTTAATATACTGTACATCACACCAAGTAGTATAAGATCTACTGTCAAACGAGAATAAAATACTCGTTATACACAGATTCTTATTTCACCTGCTGCTTTACTGAACCACAAAGAGATGTGAGTTAACAGTCACCGCTGGAGTCGACCATAACTTGACAGCACTATTGCCAGCACTAAAAATAGCTGGATTTTAAGTCCAGCAGTTTTGTAAGATTCAGGGCAGCTCCAGGGAGGTGCTTTACCATCTCTGAATATACTGAATTAATGATGATCTGGGCAGAGTATTTCCTCTTGCCAGTTTGGAGGTGGGAGGAAGCAGAAAGTTAAAATTAATGCAGTAGAAATGAGCCCAGTGGTGTTTGGAACCCAACATACGAAACACAGAAGGGCTCTCGACATTGTTTGTGCATTTGTCTGTGCTAAAAATGAGTTTAAACTGATGCTGTGCTGAGTGCACACACACACACACACGCATGCACGCATGCACGCACACACGCACAGCACATAGATCATTTCTACCGGGAATGCTGTGTTTTTACTTTGTTTGTGTGAGTTTGTTATATCTGTTAGTGTCCATGTGGATCCGCCTGCAACTCTGAAGCTTTAACGAGTCTCTCTCAGGAGCGACAAAGTACCTTTGTTAAAAAGTAAAAAGTCAAAGTACACAAAGTGAAAATATTTTACGTAACACTGAAGAAAGTGATACAGAAACAAATACACTGTCAACCACATGAAATTGAAATTATGATCCACCCAACAGATTTGTTGAGCATGTGGGTTCAACCTCACTCCAAACTCGTTACAACTGTGTCGTAAAAGCTTAATTGTGGTGCTCTGCAGTGACAAATATGTTCCTTGAACACCTTCTGGGGGTGCTGTGCATGTTAGGAGTGAAAAGGGAGCTCCAATATTTAAGATTTGGAACAAATTAAGCTTGAGTTTGTATCAGGACATATTGGATAAACACACACCAGATGAGCAGAAAGTTCTGCAGAGGTTCTGCTCCTGAACAATATCAAGAAAACATCCGTCTCAGCAGAAAAGCTTTTAATTAAGGTCCGCTATCTACCCCTGCTCACTTCTTTCTGTTCCAAGTATTTGTGGAGCAGCTAACTTCATAGGTGCATTGTTCATTATCTCCCCACCAGAACCTGGGGAGTTAATTACCATTTTTAATAATGTCAAGTGGAAACAGAAATACGATTCACTGAATTCACTGCGTACAGTAACGATTCTGGTACCCGTCTTCATTTTCGCCTAATTCAGAAAAGAGGAAAGCAGTTTCTTTCAGTGTCACTGAAGTAATTACACAATATTGTGTGAATGTAATCTGTTAAAAAAAACGTCACTCATTAAGGATTGTACACTTTTAAAGTGAATTAAAGTTGTAATTAGATTAATGTCGTCATGGCGTCACATGAAATTAGACTGGAATTAGTGGAGATGTACACAGTGGCTAAAAGCGACGTCACCGTGGGTCTAAAACACAAGAGACAACAACCCCACGACCTGAAGATACATGTCTTATAATAAAGTCAGACAGGTGGTAAAGAGTGAGACAGTCATGCACGCTCTTCCTCTGGTCTTCATCTGCACACTGGCAGTGAATTTTGTATGAGTTGCAGCTCCTTTTTTGTTTTTGCAGAGCAGAGTGAAGCATTATTGCAGCCCACTAGATGTAAAAGTGCTCCAGTTTCACGGTGTCGGCCTCGGAGTGAAAAGGACGTCCTCTTGCACCTTTTTCAAAAGATAAAAGGCAGATTATTTTTATCTGGGCATTGAAATCCAGGTTTGATGACACGGTGGTCTTTAAAAACGAGTGTCTCTGTTTCAATCTCCTTCCTTGTTGAACTATTGATGTCAGTTTGTAGGTGAGTGAGGGGTCACTGCTTAATAATTTACTCATGCAGAGGTGGTCTTCCTTGTTCTGAGCACTACAGAGAACCTGGAGAAGCTCCTTTCTCACAATCCTAAATATTGCATAGCATATGGAGCGAGCTTGTAAAGCCTGCCGTAATGAGAACGTGGCTTCCACTTCCCATCCCAGCAGTCCGACCTCATCTCTTTCATCCTTTAAGATAAAGCTAAGCCTGCAGAATCCAAGCGAAGAGGATCGCATATCATACAACGGCAACAAGCTTGAACCCACCTCGAGGACATAAACATAGAAGGTTTTTTACTCTACATGTTGTATATTTCTCACAAACAGCTCAGCAGGTGACTGTAGTGTAGAGCACGTTGTTCATAATTAATCATAGGGGTGTTTTCATCCTCTGTGTCCATGGCAACGCTCGTAAAATATCAAAGTACGGTGAGCGGGGGAACAGAGGACGGCCCCGGTCATCCATCTGCTCGCCTCAATATAAGAGCGTGGGATCAAGGCGGTAATAGCTGCTCTTCAGTCGAGCAGTTAGTCCCTCTGATAGGCCACTGCGGCCTCGAGGCTTCCGGTTAGTAAGATCACTCCTGTTACTTTTAATGAGCGGCATCCCGCCGCCAATTAGGCTGTGTATCAAACCGTGCAGGGAGGTTAGAGGGCAGATCTGTGAATAGAAGTAGTAAATGGAGAGGAGGATCTAAGAGGAGACCGATAAGACCGGGGACTGGTGAAATGTGTAGAAAGGGAGTCGGACTGAATGTTACATTAGGCGCAATGCAGCACTTTTGCTTCAGTGTTTGAGATGCGGTGAAAATTTGAAAGCTTCAAATCTGAATCTCTCTCTCTCTCTCTCTCTCTCTCTCTCTCTCTCTCTCTCTCTCTCTCTCTCTCTCTCTCTATGCACATATACTGTCTATTGCCGTTTCACATCGGCTGCTTGCACCGTTGGATGCTGGATGTTTTGCTTTTAAGTGACTCTGCCTGGAATTATATGTTTGATTTGCAAGTTTTGCTTTTATTGCAGCACTTTAGAGTTGTTGGCTGATTTGTTTTTATTATTGAAAAATCAAACCGAGTACGAGCCGGTCGGTTTCTTTCCTACCAAACAGCTCGATGAAAGAGTTGTAACATCACTGCCAGAAAGGTTTTATCGTGGTGACCATGGCAACAAGGAATAGTGTATAGATCCTAGAGTGTATAGGATCTGTTGAGTGTCGGCAGGCGGCTGAGAAAATGTTTATGTGATGTTTTGCTGCATTAAGGGCAGATTGAAATTAAATGTTAAATCACTTTTATAAAATGTAGCTTTTTCATACAGCTATACCGAGCAGAGTAAACTTCTGAGTCTGCAGGGAGGATGAAACAAGCTTTTTCATCTCAACATGAGATTAAGAGATTTGAGTTTTTCAGAAAGAAAAGCTATTTGGAACTCCTGGGCTTGACTAATGTGTGTATTTTGCAGCCAAAGGTTGCCCAGCACCCTGAAAGCTTTCCTCTGAGAAGAAAAGCCTTGAAAATGCAGAAACAATTCCGCAATTATATTGTAACACCTCAACCCAAATTGCTTTTATTTGTTTGCAGCGGTGTTGAAAAATTGGTCGAAGCCCTCCGCAGCTCTCGACTTTCTCACCGTAATGGATTCGCCTCTCCGCCGGTTTCTATCTGCGCTGTGCGGATGTTCAAACCACCGCAGGCACTCTCGCCCATCGACGCTGACCGTGAAGTCAGCCAGCGTTAACAGCTCCGTGTTGCGGATTCTTGTTCAGCGCGTGTTTGTTTTCTCACAGATAAGAAGTCTTAATGGGAGCGAAGACAAAACACAGACACATCACAGCGTTCACATGCTGGAGCCCGGAGTTATTACATCTGTTTATGTGTGTAGAAAGGAGACAAAAGGGGGGAGAATGTGTCCCTGCTGCAACATATTACATACATATTTGTATTGTTGGTGTCAGCTCATACCTTGTCCTTCGTCCCTGGTGTTGCGTAAAAAGCATAATCATGTTTGCAGTGGTGTGTGTATCATCTGAGCTGCCGTGTGTGTGTGTGTGCGCAGCGGTTTGTGTAGAAGCTGTCATTTGCTCTATTTAGCCGCATGCGCTGCCATCCGTGTAACATTAACGCCGCGATGGGGCCTCGGTTTCTCCCGCTTCTCGCAGCTCAGGCACGCTGGAGGAGCTTCAGCGGTAAATGAGATGCGGTGATCTCAGCCTCCTCTGAAGGGGGTTCGGCAGACTGGATGTTGCTGGTGAAACAGCTATCTTAAGAGGCAGCAGCAGCCGGTCAAGCCTGACTGTAGTCTGGGAGGAGAAACCACAGACTGCAGAGCCTTAGGGCAGAGATTTATGCTTTAATGCAACACACACTCACACCTCCACAAATCCTCGTGTGCAGGTCTCCCATCTGGATTACAGTAGCAGATGGGGAACCCCAGGATCTGGTAATGGTGGAGCTCTGATGGATCGCTCGCCTGACAGCCTGCAGTGCTCTCATGAGTGAGAGGCCAACATCAGCGGGGGGCTTCAAATGAGTTTTAAATCACCTGCAAAAACCTTCATCCCTCCACCAGCTCTTTTCATAGTGAATAACAGAGGAGAGAAACATGAATTAATTGGGTTTCCAGGATTAATAATGAATGCTTTTGTACTGCAGCGCGGTTTGGTGGCAGACGACTCGTGTGCATGTTAATGGGAGTTTTGAATGGGAAACTGCTTAGTTGCTTTTAGCAGTTATCTGTCTTTACATACCTTTCTTAATTAGACTTATTCATAGGAAATGAATGATTCTTTCTCACAGTGAAAAGTGTAGCAATAAACCGGAGGGTTCGGGATTTATTTTATTTTGCTAATTTGAGGTCTCTTTGAGGTTGGAAGCGACGACGAGGACAAATGTTTTTCTTTTACTTGTTTTTTTTATCACAAATTGCTGCAGTTTCCTCTCCTCGCATTTTTAAAACATTGATGATGAACATAATCATTAGTAGCTGTCATCTTCTTTCTCTTTCAGACATTTCGATGGCCAATCGCGAGCAGGCTGGATGGAAACGAGATGCTGGAGATCCAAGTGTACAACTACAGCAAAGTCTTCTCCAACAGGTAAAATACTCACCAGGATTTCAGAATAAAAGGTTTTTGCTTCATTTGGCTCCCTGTGGCAGCTTGTGACAAATGCAGGCTGACATACGGAGTGTTTATCAGCTAATAAATCTCCTCTCCCTGAGAGTTTGTTCTAAATCGACTTAACTGTGTGTGTAACAGACAGCCGCGGCGTTGCAGCACTTAATTCCTGTTTCTCATCTTTTCACTTCCTCGGTCTCCTCTCGGTGTTGAAATCAGTCCTGCTTGATCTTCAATCCGTCCCTGATTACGCGGCCGCCTGTCCGTCTCCTGTTTGTGTCCGGAGCGAATTCAATCAGCCGCTTGTTTAACCGGCTGCTCCGTGCGTCCAGACGGCCTCCGCATGTTTCACAGCTACCGCGGGAATGTGTGTAGCATCGAAGGTGGCACATCTCCCATCCACTTAAAGACCACGCCGAGCTAAAAGAAGGTGACGGGCGTGTTGGCAGATTGTCTGCATGTTTCTCTCCTTTTCCATCTTAAGACTGACATCGCCTCCACTCGGGAGGGAGTTCAAAGTACCTGCTTGAAGCTACAGGAGCCAATGAGGAGATGCAGATGTGATGAGTGATGGGTGTAGTTCGGTGGAAAGAAAATAGTTCCTACATGAAACTGCTCACAACAAATTCTGCGTAACATCTTGAGTAGCCGGGGGTTTACTTCTTAAAAGCGACATTGCTGTTTGAGTGTCTCATCATTGTGTGCACCTACACACTCTAACGCCGGTGTGTTTCAGCCTGCAACCACAAGTGCAACAACATTACCGCAACGCAAGGAGAGAGCGGTGATGCATGATGGTCTATGAGTCGTACTGACCATGTTTTATGACCTGTTTTCCCTTGCGGCCGGGAGATGTTCTTTTATAATCTGCAAGCTGTTTGTCAGACGAGAGCGCCGGAGCAAAGAGGATGTGATTGTATCCGAGGTCTGCAGCATGAGGTCAGTGGGCTCATGGAGGAATTTCAGGAGGTCCTTGGCATTAAGGGAACTGTTAAGTTAACTGTTAGGCTAATTTATCTGTAGAGCACATTTAATGTCTAGAAAATGCAAAATCAAAACAAGCAGACTGGACAAGGATATTAGAAAACACAAGATTAACAAATGTAATGTTTAAAAGGTGAGTTTTTCTCTTTGTTTTGGATTGTTTGAAACCTTCAGCTGGTTTTAACTTCTGCAGGATCAGGACTGTTACTCTGTCCAACTTTCGGGCTTAAATCCTCCAGTCCACATTTTCTCGCTTGAATACATCAATTTGTTGAAAAGGCTGTAACAATTTAAAATATCTGCCTGCACCATTAGTTTTCGTCTCTGTGGGGGCAGACTGACTCACTTCTATATATACAGCCCAGATCAGTTATTGCACTCGAGTGAATATTACTCCTTTGCCCAGAAGAACCACGAAATAGTGTTCACTCATAGAGATATTAGTATTAGTGCTCAGTAATACAAGCAGACATGCTATCTTGTGGCCCATTATGTCAAGACAAATATTGAGTCAGGTGTAGTTTGAGCAATATGAGATGGACGAGGCGACGATGATGATGAAATCTAAACTTAAATAGCAAATTTTCTCTTAACAACACATCATCATCATCAATATCCGTCTTCAGTATCCAGCTGAGATCAATCAGAAAGACAAACATTGTCTTTAAATGGTATCGACTCAAACCACAAAATACTTAGCGAATACTCTTAAGTATGTTTGATTCCTTCGCTGTTATTCCTCCTGTTTTATCTTTAAAATGGTCTTTGGATTTGATTGGAACCGATTTCCTCTAAAGTGAGATTAGACTTTATAATTAGCTTGAAGCTTCTTGCTCAAATGAGTCTTAGTCTTTCTACTTTTATTGTCCTCCTGGAGTTTGTTCATCATTACTCCTCTTCTGCATAATTCATACAAATGTAAGTTCTGTGCGACTACACTTACAAACTTTTACTCCTCAAGAGATTATAAGATGTACAAGGAATGTAATGTAATCTGTCTGTGGTTCAACAGCATGTAGGTGGATGTGAAAACGAGGGTTGACTGTGGCCATCAGAAGATATTTATCGAACGTGAGAGACGTGTGTGCTGAGTGTGACTTCACATCGGTGTGTGTGTGTTCACCAGTGGGGGGCAGTGCTCGTCAGACGCTTCTCCTCTCCCTCACCTGTCCAAAGCCAAACACACCTGCTGTTATATTTCCATTCCACACTCTTCCCCAGCTGAGGTGCCGGCTGTCGCAATGGATTAGTGCAACCTGGAGAATAACAGTTTAACTTTAAAGAAAGTGCTTTGCATTTCAAAGTTGTCCCGTCCTCGAAAGTTCCCCCCCGAGCCGGAGACATTACAGGACATTTGCAGAAGAAAATCGAGTGTTGCAAAGAAAAATATTACGAGCTGAAACGGAACGGAGCAGATGAAAGTAAATTGTTTTGCAGAACTTCAATCAATAATGAAAGACACCCTTTGAAGTGGCAAACGGTGAACCAGAACACGATAGGCCTGAGCTCAATTATTCAACACTTGTACACACATTACAATGGCTGAAAGGAAATGACAGACCGAAGTAGCCCCGGACGCATTGATCACCTGTTGGTGAGGGAAGGAGCACATTGTACTGCAGCGGTGTGATGAATGCTTTCTGCAGAAATTAATCTGATGCACAGAACCTATAATATCCTCACAGACTTGTTTTTCCTTAATGAGATTTCTCATCATTTGCATCAGCTCGATGCAAACATGCACTTTCATACATTAACTAGTAGTTCTTCACACTGTCAAGACACATTTATTCTGATGATCACCCTGTGTCGGCTGCATTTAGGCGAATACACTTGTAGCTTGATTCCCCTTTAGCTTGGCACTGAGCCTCTCCATGAGAAAACTCCAAAGAATTTACGTTAATTTAAAGAATCTATATTTTCCAGCCAAAAGGGAAAGTGAGCACAGACTTGCTTTTTCCTTCTTTTTTTGTCTTGAGTCACATCAAGTCTGTAAAGTTGACACTTGCGTTATTGAATAGGGAGCCTAGCAGATAAAGCATCCGCCAGCGCCCGAGGGGGGAGCGCATCCTTTCTTTCTTTTATAACCGGGATTCAAAGCTAAGTTCTCAAGGTCTTAATTTACCGCAAGTTTTCAACCTCTGCTGACAAATATAGCCTCGCTTTTGTAGCGTGGTAGCGAAATGATCACAGCAGCCCGAGATAGGTGAGGACAGAGAGGAAGATAAAACAGATTCACCTGCACAAAGGGAGAAATCATGAAAGCACAAAACAGAGCACTCGTTATTCCACTGTTGAGGAACAACTGGCATTACGGTTTCTCTTTGGTTATAAATTTGATCTGGCTGATTTCTTCATGCTGAGGCAGAGTGTGCGTGTGCATGTGTGTGTGTGTGTGTGTGTGTGTGTGTGTTGCAGCCTCACTCATTGTGGATTTTGTCAATTCTCATTGTCCAGCTGGGCAGCTCACATCATTACCCCGGCGTTCCCTGCAGACTTCTGTGAATGTGTGTATATGTGTGTGTGTGCCGGCTAAGTGGTAAAACTATTGATCACATGCCGTTGTTTATGATATAATCTCCCCCTGCGGACTCTTTCCCCGCCTGATGTCTGTGCCTCCTAACGAGTCGCTCCTTATGAATATGCGTCATGTTTACACGCTCGGGTTCCTTTGCAGTTGACGTGAGGTGTCTATATGTGTGTACACTGACCATTATAGTGGAAACAGAAGATGGCCGTGGCTCAGTGTGTCTCCCTTTGTGTGCGGCTGATCCCTCAAAGAACAACACACTGTTTTGGGGGAAACTATTTAAATTATTCACCAGCTCTAATTGGCTGGTTGAATGGGGACTGTACTGAGTTTCGTCCCACTGTTATGTTCTTTACAGGATTCCTGGGCAGCATAGAAATTAGGTTCTGTCTAATGACGATAACAGCAACGGCCAAATGGTTTAATTTGTGTGTTTTGGTGAGGAAGTATATTATAAAAACACTGGAGTTAATGACCATTTATTTTATTCTTCCTCCACACATTCAAGAGTGACAGGATCGGACAACAGGATATACTGCTCCTCTACTGTGATGCCTGAAGGCCTAATACAAGTCTTCTCTCTCACATAAGGAGCAGCACTGTCGAGCGAGACACCTCTACATTTGTTCCATCCTATATATTGACATGACTTATTGATGCAAATGAGTGAACAGGGTTATTTGAAAACCCCGCTGTGGCTCAAACAGGCACCAAACGATGGCTTGTGCGCCGGTATGAGACGTAAAGGGAGTGTGAAAGCGGTGCTAATTTACGAGCTGGGAATGTTGTTATTGGACACTGACGGATGAGAATGTGTTGGAGCAGTTAAGCTTCAAACCCGTCGAGAAGCAAAACAACCCGATGAGCCAAAGTATTGGTCTCGTAATTAAGGGCTTTATTCTTGCAAGAAGGAACAGCTGCATACAGAGGTGGCCTGTACACGACTGATCAGAGGTCAGTCCTCTGAGGTTCAGTTTTTGTAGTGTTTAAAGTATATATCACTTGGTTTGGACAGTTTTTATGACGTGTAAGGTATGTCTTCTTGTGAGTTCATCACTTAGGTGGCCTCTACAGGTCATCTGTCTTATCTTCTTCCCTTCGGATGTGGGAGTGCTGAGAATCTCCAGAAGGGTCCAGCTGTTATCTTTTAGTGAGACACTGAGTTCACACGATATATCTTTCTGCGAAGGTTATTCTTAAGTGTTCTCAGTTATCCAAGCACAAGCATATGATAAAAGAGAAATAAAGCATATCACACAGAATCACAAAGGAGCAAACATTGCTGCTGCTGCACTACTTGCCAAATCCCAAATCAATGGAGCACCAGTAGGTGTCCCAGAGCTATCAAATACAAATAACTGGCTGCTCAAACAGTAAGTGTGTCTATGACTGTAACTTCTATAGAACCCAAGGAACGAAGACTCAAATACTCAGGCGAGTCTACAAAGGTGATCAGGCAAGTTCAACCAAGGGGCAGTTTCATATCGTGTTTAATCACATGAATTAATAATCCTAATTTGTTTAAATTTGGCACAAACTGAACTGTCAGCATGTTTTTGTCTGTTTATTTCGCTGCACTGCAAATAGTAAGAATAAAAATAAATAAATCCACATCTCCCAGGTGTAATAGAGGAATGATTGACATTCCCAGCGTGTCTACTTCCTTTCAGTCGCTTTGAGCTGTGACATACTGTAGTGAGAGGATGACAGAGGCTGTGTGGCACTTTCTCAACGTCTGTCACAGCACATATCCATCAGCACCCACAGCCCATGACTCACTGACACACTCTCACCTGCCTGCACACAGTGAGAGCAGGCACTATTTGACAGTATTTCTCAGTGTAAATGCAAAAGTGGTGATGTGATAATGAATAAAAACAGCTAAACCCTTTTCAATAGAGACAACAGATGTTCCTCAGAGCAAGAAACAAAGGGGGGCAAGCACATAATCTTTTGTGCTGGTAATGCATATTTTTAATGGTGTCTTTCTGTTTTCCTGCAGACTGGTGGGGACTTTCAGCATGGTGCTCCAGAAGGTGGCTGAGGAGGGACACCTCGAGCTGACCGACACACTCATCGACGACAACAACACATCAATAAAGGTGAAGCTAAGCACCAGCTCTCACACAGCCATCCTAAAGTATCAAATCCCTGCACTGTCATTTGGGTAATTGACTACTAAATACAAAGTGTGTGAAGAGGAAAAATGTGTGAATCTGTCTGAATGCTAAACCAACAGAGGGTTTATTTAATGGTTTCAAATAAGTGAGGAGTGGGGGACTAGTTCCTGCTGCAGTGCTCTGAATACATGCATGCCAGCATTTTCTCAGATTAAAGCAAATACCCTTAAATATATATTTATACTGACATTCAGCAAATTTGACTACTGGAGTGCTTTTTTTTTCAGGGGGACAAACTCAACTTTCGACTGACTCTGCAGTTTCCCCGCGGCTCTAAGTCGTCTATACTCATTATTTTTTATAGCAACTTCTTAGTTTTGGTTCACTCTCATCGCTCTCGACTCTCAAATGGCTTCAGCTGTTCTGGTGAACTTTTTACAGCTACATGAGAGGATGTCTTTCTCAGCAGTTTTGTCTGCTGGATGTTTAAACAGGCGGCGGTTTGCTATTATGTTCTTTATATGAACTTTACATGGCGGTAATATGTTATATTTAGGCCTACTGTTTGTTGCACTGCACCCAGGCCTGCAAACATGGTGTAACAATCTATACGAAAGGTTAAATCAACATCAACCTTTATGTCAGTAACATGGAGATCCTATTCTGTGGCCTCTGGATTTTAATAAAGTGGAAACGAGAGATATTTTAAAGTCCATACTGTGGTGGGTTGTCAGCTTTGGAAAGATGCTGTGAATAAAGGCAATTACACTTTTATAACCTTGATTATAAACCTATAATCTGGGCTACAACATTGTTGGTTATACCAACTTCCCAGCTCATTCATTTAGACTTATTATAAAGCTGGTTTAAGCTTCAATGAACAGACCTCTGAACACATCTCTGACACGAAGCATTCTTGTGTACACAAATTAATTTCCTTGGATCAAACCAAACCATGTAATTCGCGAGAAGTTAAACAAGGAGAAGCTCGCTGACTCAGAGGAGTGTGAGGAAGATATTGATTTCCTGTAAAATACAAAATCTAAAACTGAAACTGTGTGTGGAAGTGAGCATAGGATCCGTGGGGGGAGAACTCAACCGGATGTTTAAAAGCACCCTGGGGGGGTCAGATTTGTGTTGGAGAAGCTGGACGTGCTGATGTGATGCTTCTAAGGGCACCATGGGGGTGCTTCAGGGCTTAATACACACAAATGCCCTCATCAAGGCACATAAAGAAGCATGTGTGCACCTGAGTGGTTTCCCATGCAGACACTTCAAAGCACACATATTTCAGAGTGCCGTACATCTCCGTAGGAAGAGAGTGGTGGAATGAATCCATGTATAACCCAGGGGCAATACTTTTACTTACAGCTGCACACTGGTGGGGTTGCTATAGTAACACATCTGACTCCTCACGTAGTGATTGCCTTGCAAGAATGTGAGGAAGGGATCACCGACACATAGATGGAGGCATACGTCCCACTTGCATTTTGTTGTCATCCGTCTTTGTCAGTAGAATAAATTGGCCGCATTGAAATAAAAATCAGCTCATCGTCAGGAGAGTAATATTTGTCCAGATACGGCTCCCCAGTAGACACAAAAGACAAACTGCAGTGTCACCAGTGTTTCTGACCCGGATTAAACTTAACAGTTACTGTCAATCAAAATCCCCCCAGAAAACACCAGGGAAAAGAAGTGATTCATAGTCTTGTCAAAGTTTGTTGTTTGTAATGAGAGCTTTTTTTCAAAAGCAATTTTATTCACTGCAATGGGTCTAACGGTTTTGGATGTTGGGAAATTGCATTTTGCTCTTAAACTAAAGTTTTGGTGTGGCTTATTTTAGCAGTGACAATGTCAGGGTGCTATTATAAGAGAAGAGTTTAGCATATATATAAAGACATTTAAAGTGTTAGGACAAAATAAATACATATATAGACCAAGAATAAAATTGATAAAGCAGTAAGATATCAATGACCCGACTCCGTGAAGCTTTACGTTAGCAGCGCTTTGAGCTAAATGCTACCTTTAGCATGCTAACATGCTCGTAATGACTGTGCTGTTTAGCCTGTACTGCTAACGATTTTAAGCTAGTTAGCATGCTAAAAATGTAATGACAGCATTAACACAAAGGATAGAAGAGGCTTATCTGAGGTTATTAATTGTGAGTATATTTGGTAAAACAAGGGAGGTATAAACAAAATAAAACAGGTAATAACCTGAGGAGAAGAACAAGAAAACCTTAACACATAAAGTCTCTCAGCTGAGAGGAGAAATTATGAGATCTGCTAAGCATTTGCATGTGGGTAATTATATTATATTGTACTTTTTATTATGCATTTAGACAAAATCTTTTTTCTTCCAAATGCCTGAAGGGAAATTACTGCACCATGACCTCTTCAGAGGTTTTAATATCTGCTGATATTATAAATTAATCCAACATTCCTTCGGTTTTCAGACCAGCGTTACCATAGAGATACGATACCAGGCCATGGACGGCACAGTGGGAGTGTGGAGTGACGGAGAGTTTCTGGATGTTCCTGAAGACCGTGACGGGATGTTTGCTTTTGAGACGGACAGCTTGCTGTCAGGACAAAGCCATGGGTCAGGGACATCTCCTGGACGAACCTTACAAGGATCCATACCAACCTTCAGAAAGTGAGTCAAACAGATTTATTTTAATAACTTATTAAGTGAATCAGGCTGCGAAATTCTGTTTCCAATTTGAGAATTTCCCATAAGTATGCAAATTGATGTGTTGTTCCAGGAATTCATAAAGGTTTTAAAGAGGTCATTAAAGGTAATGGCACCGCAGCGGCACACTTGTGAGGAAAAAACTTTAATGGATTGAGGATGGATCCACTATCAACCCACTGATGTGCCCACAAGCTGTCCAGCTGTCTCTGAATAGGGAACGAAACCTGTAGTAAAAGACAGCTGGCAGACCCATTGACAAACTAGTGGCCAGACTAATACTAAAAAAAGATGCTTAAAAGCATTCTACATGTAAATCAATCATCATATGGGATCACCTGTATGCATGTGCATGCACTCAACATGTTCCATGTATGATGCAGATGAGGCCCTGGTCAAACTTCATGCAAAGTTATGAATGTGTGAACAAGCAGGGTAATTGAATTTTACATAGAAATTACTTTTTTTCAGAGTTATTGTTGTTGCTGCTGAATGCCTAAGTTTCACTGTTCTACTCTCAAGAGTTTTGAAGCAGCCTGAGGAAAACAACAAAAGCTGACTTAAGTTTTCCAGCATCCCACGGGAATTATGTAACAGATACACTACTTAGAATTAACTAACAAAAAGTAGGAAATTGCTGTAAAGGGGGTTCCATTAAAAATGCCTGACTTATCTTAAAACACTCAGATTATCAGCGATGTTTTCTCATTTCCTCACCTTCCGTCAGATGATCGCCCGTCCTTGATGCATCAGGAGGGCACCTGTTGTTGTTGATGTGGAAGCAAAGAGCTGTCAGTCAGACTTCCGAAGGCTGTCGTGTGGCTTTTGTTTTGCAAAAAAGGGATTGAATTGCTGATAAAATAGCATTGACACATTAAGCTCTAATCTGCCTCACCCCGGTGCTGGTCAGATTGATGGGCTCGTGGAAAGACTTAAACAGCCCTGGCACTTCTCATTAAAACCTTTTGTGTCCTGAACTACCAGCTGCTCGATTTATGTCTGGTTGAGAGGTTTTCCGAATTAAACTTTTTATAGACGGCTCATTGTCTTCTGGATTCTGCACAATGAAGCGGAATGTGCTGGAGATGATAGCCTGGGATGACTCCGTAATTGCTCTCGGGAAGAGGAGGAGGAAGAGGAGGAGAGGGGTAAGCAGGACCAGCATATATTGAGCGGTTCCGCCTCCAGGTACATTTCATTCAACCTTCTCCCTTTGGGTTTTAGTTTTATGTGTCTCTTTTATGTAGATGCAATATACAGCAATGTCAGCTTCTCCCTCCAGGCGTTTTGTATGATAATCCCTGGACTTCTGAAGGATTGCAAGTAGCTACCTGAAGTCTTTCTGAGACTTTACACATAAAACCTGATGAGTACGGAGCTCCAGACATGACATCATGAAATAAATTAATAAACTGAGGCCGCACAATAGATTACAGTGGACAAAAAATAGGTCAAACTTGCAAAGATTATATCCAGCATTACCACTATTATTATTATATTAATGAATACATGAGCTCATCATTAAATATTGATGTTACCTAGAATTATTCTTAAAGCCTAATACATCTAAAACTGTGAACACTTGCTTCAATCTTAAGGTCCATAAATTTCTCATAACAATGTTCTACTTCAGGTATTTTGCTGAAACTGGGAACTTTTCAAATGAATCAACATGAATTGACTTTCCCTGCAGGCACCACCTAGTGTGTGATTTAAAATGTAAATGCATCGATCCAACAAGGAAAACAGCAGCCTA
>CAAKHC010008987.1:23153-38517 GCA_901007825.1 Macroramphosus scolopax | reverse complement strand
TGTGTGTGTCTGTGTGTGTGTGTGTCTGTGTGTGTGTGTGCGTGTCCGTGTGTGTGTGTGTGTGTCTGTGTGTGTGTGTGTCTGTGTGTGTGTGTGTGTGTGTGTGTGTGCCAGTGTGTGTGTGTGTGTGTGTGCGTGTGTGTGTGTGTGTGCCTGTGTGTGTGTGTGCGTGTGTGTGTGTGTGTGTGTCTGTGTGTGTGTGTGTGTGTGTGTGTGTGTGTGTGTGTGTTCACATGTACATGCATACTAGTGAATGAGGTCATGCCAATAACCCAAGGTCACCGCAACATCGCACCGCAAGTGGATATATTTGAAAAGCTGCACGAGCCGTAAAATTCTCTAAGTTGTCCAATGACACACAGGCTTTGATTGATCCATAAACAAGGAGTGGCAGACTTTCTTGGAACCAGTACAGGGAATTGTATGCACAAAGACACAGGTGTGCCATTTGTTATCTCTATTACAGTCATTTCATGAGCAATTACATCCAATTATGCGTGACATGTCATACTGGGAAAGTTGAGGCTGTTTTGTGACATTCAATGAATTGATAAGGAACTATTTATCTGTTGCTATGTAACATTTTGAGGGAAGAAAGAACTAAAACAGAGAATTTGTTTAAATTCTATATTTTATTGCATTGGTAGGAAAATGCTCACAGCTCTCTGATGAGCAACAATACAAAGAGAAAAGAGGTGTAACACTGGAAACAATGAAAGAAAGAAATACAGCTTCGTCAACCCTCCCTTCCTCGGCCACGCCCCAAACAGCTGATACTGTGTTCATCCCGATATGGTGTGTAAAACAAAATAACCACAACCAACAAGAGATATTTTCTGTATTGTCTGTATCAAAGCAATTAAAAAAATAAAAACCTTTTAATTCCAAATCTTCAACGTCCACAAACCATAGAGAGCAACAAGTCCAAGCACAGAGGTTTATATTCTGTATTGCACCCGAAAACAAGCCGATGTCCTCCATCTTTTCCAATGCGACTAGTTTATTAGTTCTGTGCAAACGTTGTTGGGCAATTCAACATCTATTGTACAAACTGGTGCATAGTCATGCTTGACATGTTCACGGGTAACATGCACAAACATACATGTACAGTGAGAGTTGGTTCTCCACAGAAAACCCATCTAAGATTTATAACACGAACAGGAATAGTTGCACTCGACCGACGGAAATAAAGAGGTGCCACCGAAAAGAGAAGGGAGACTCACCTACGTCCTTTGACGTCTGTTAGAATTAGCTGATCGATTATACTACACATTCAAATGATAGAAGAAAGACATTCCCTCTCGGCTTGACAACCAGCTCTTTTTTTTTGCTTTATATTTAATGTACGACGTTTTGATAGGACATCACAGGGACAAAGAAAACAAGTATCTGTACAATCAGTCTCGGTCCAAGTACATTTAGACATTAAGCAGAATATAGTCGGTACACTGCCGGACAGGATCGACCGTTCACTATTGAGTTGTGAGCATTTCGAGGAACTTCATGCTGTCAGACCAAACCAGGGGTTGTATACTGTTTCACTTGTGTGAAATAACCAAGTATAAGAATTATTAGACTGGTGAGAACATGGGAACAAACTTGCAAGTATTTATTTCCTTGATCACCTGGCTGTCTGTGTGATTGAACATCGTTTTGCACTTAATCTCTGTTTACTGTCCGAGCTAGAGTCTGAGCAGGAAGTAGACCTCAGGCTCCGACACAAACTGCGAGGGGTCTGCAGCTGGAAGAGAGTCATCTGTGTAGTAGCGGTCTCCGTGACGATCTCCGTTTCCGTATCGTAATGATGTACAAGCCCCTTCGGGAAGACCTCTGTCCTCCAGCTGGCCGAGATAACCTGCTATGTAAGAACCGGTTGAGTGTCTGCTAACTGGTGGATTCTCTGAGGCTGGTTTATTCCTCAACACCACCCCACCAATGCTGGAGGTACTACTGACCATCACACCCGCTCGGGGCTTCAGAGCCTCTTGCTGTCTTTCTCGGGCACGGCTGTTGATGTGACGCACTCGGCTTTGGCTCCGAGAGGACAGGCGACGGGTGAGAGGTGGAGGGGAATCGTCTATGTCCCTGGGGGCAGGTTGGGCGACGCTCGTTGACTGTGGGTGTGGCAGCGGGGATTTTGTTTCCTGATGCAACTGAAGAGACTGGGGCCTCTCTCTTTCACTCTCCTCCCCATCCAGACTGACCAGTTTCCGTAGCTGTTCAGTAAGCGGGTCACAACACTGTGATTGGAAAGTCGCGTCCCCTCTGGTTCCCATCCTCTTCTGTTTCCTCATGTGGGGGGTAATAAAACTGCGACTAATAATGTGATATTTGCTCTGGAAGTTGCATGATATGTCCTCAGAGGTCAGGTCCCCAAGGGACTTGGACTTACATGGGGGTGTGGCTTTGGGATCTAAGCTACTAAGCTGGGGACAAGCTGATAAAGGACCTACATTTAAATGCACCGACACTTTGGTTTCAGGCTGTGACTGGTGCCTTGTACCGATGAGGGAAACCTTGTGGCTCGACGGCTGCCTCGATGTGTATGATTGTGTTTGACTCTGGCAGTGCGGCTGTGTGTTTCGAGGAGCTGTAGACTCTGATGAGGATGCAATGCTGTCATAGTCCAGGTGGCTGTACACTGCATCGCAGTCTGAAGAAGGGGAGCATAGGCCTCTGCCCCTATGGATGTTTGTAGACTCCACAGATTGCCCAGGGAGATTGTCAGAAGAAGAGAAACCATTTTGAAAGCACCTCTCCATTTGTCTATATTCTTGCCTATCTTGATGAGACCTGTTTAGGATCTGGTTGCTACTGTAGCTTCTCTGTTGGGTGAAGGGCCTGTTGAAGTTATCGTTAAAAGCTATAGGATTGCTTTGAGGAACGGGGTAGCTGTTCTGACGCTGTGGACTTGGGTTGGAGGGTTGAGAGTCGACAGGTCTGTGGAAGGGAGAAGGCTGGGGGTTGGGCTGATGTTGGTGGGGACTTGAAAGTTTATAGGACGGGTGATTCAATGGGGAGGGACACGGTGAAAATGGTACACCGGATACATGTAGTGGAAACTGTTGTTGGGAAACACGGTAAAGATGTTTTTGCTGGGAGTATTTGGGAGTGGACTCGTTGTTTTGGTAAATAGCATGCCGTTTAGTCGGACTCGTGAGTTCCTCAAATGCGTTGCCGTGTCTCGGGGATGTCATCTCCAGCGGATCCTCGTCAACATTAATCTCGATCTCGCCCAAACCGCTTCCAGCTGAGTCAGGGACGTACTGGAAACAGCTGCTGTTTACAGAGGAGCCCATGTACCTTTGTGACGAACCTCGCTGTTGTTCTGGTATTGGTGGTAGTGGATCATACACCTCCTCGTACACACTCTCCTCTGTCTCCTCTGTGATTTGACCTCTGTCCCCATGTCTGTACATGGCGTCCCAGCCCACATTGTGCCCGTTCACTGTACCTTGTACCACCTTTGAAGGAGAGGAGGCCAAGCTGTTCGAAGGTGTGCTCTCCACAGTGTCTGCCTCAACACGGACCGTCTGTTTCTTTAGGTTGTACACCGACACGGGCAACAGCATCTCCTCATCCAGAATGGTGTAGACCTCCTCAAGCTCAGCAGTTTCTGGGCTGGATAGGAGGGCAGGAGCAAGTGGGCCTGCCTGGGGAATCTTGCATGGTGAAAGCATTTCATGGTTGACTTTCTTTGGTTTCTGAGACAACATTTGGGGACTTGTCAATGGGTTCTTGTTCAGTGATGCTGTTTTCGTCTTAAGAGGAGACCTTAAGTCCTGCAGCGCTTTCGGTGTGATAGGCCTGAGGCTTGAGTGATGACAAGGAGTGTGATCGCGGGATGATGTGAAATCGTTTTGGTCAACGGTGCTTTCAAACTGACCAATCAGAGCAGAGATGGAGCCGCGCGTGTCTTGCTCGTTTCCTAACGAAACAGCGTCAATGAGTCTGGAGATGGTGCTGTCATGCAAGGAGCCGGGACTCATCAAACCACAGTCCATGCTGACGGGGGAAAGAGGGGCCACAGAGGACGGCACAGAAGAGGAGGATGAGGAGACAGAAGGTGCAACTGTGAATGTTGTGCTGTTTGATGATGTTTCTGGTTTATCTGATCTCATCCGGTTGTTCATTGAAGGTAAGTTAGAGCTTGTTTTCTCCACCCCTGTAGAGATGATCATTGATGCGTTGGCTCTGTTGTCTCCTGACTGGTAATTGGCATATTGGTCTTCATGTTGTACTTCTCCTCCACCAATAACCAGATAAGAAGCCTCCTCTGATTGGTCAAGTTCTTTATTTCTGTTGATGTTTGTCTTAGAGGGGGAAGAGACGCTCTGTTCAATGGAGGCTGATGATTTGATGAGAAGGTCCACAGAAGACGACCTGGGCCTGTCAAAGGGGAAAGTTCCTGTGGACACAGATAATTGAACATGAAGATGAGAGGGGATACGAGCATAGAGCTGCAGTTTGATGTAGAACAACAAGCCAGACAACAATTAACTGACAACGACGAACAGTCCAGCCAATACAACGCAGTAGCAATACACAGACAAATGGGTCACCAAGTACGACTGAGAGGGAGAAGCTGGAAAATGAGGCTGTGGAGGTTCTGAATAAGGAAGAGTCCATGTTTGCAAACATCAGATTAGGAGAGAGATGGTCAAATGGGATTGGTTTGATAAAATGGGATCAAATGACACAGCGATATATTTCTCAGACCACTTTCAGACAGAGTACACTGGGTGGACATCATACTGATATGTTGTTGAACGATGCAACCTTCAGACAAGAGGTATTTCAGATTACCTGCAGGAATATCCTAGTCAGTTCTCTACTATAAAGAAGCACAACAAATGAAGATGGGACAGAAAAGGCATGTTAAGGTATCATGGAGAGCAGGCCACAGTCGGTCAGATCAAATGGTTACTGCACATTGTAAATAGTAGTAGCAAAGCAGATAAGCAGAGGAGTGGAATCAGAAATGGTACGGTCTAACATACATTAGTGCCAAAAGTCAAAACACTGCTTTAACACATATAAACATAAAAACAGTCAAATCTTTGTCATACAACACTTTTCCAAAGGTCAACAGTGTCTCTTATTAATGTTATTAATGTTTCTGTGGTTTGTTTTAGATCTGAATAATGACTAATGAATATTAAAAATGGTGATATTTGCAAAATGTCTAAATACGTTTTATTGTCTGACTGGTTTGAGAGGGAAATACCTACCAATTACAGCGTCTGCACCTTTATCGTGCTGCTCCTTGTCTCGGGAGCAGAGGGATAGCTGTCCTTGCAGAAGCCTGTCTAAAGGCATGGAGATAGGTCTGTGGGTGAGGGGGGCTCGGGGTTGGTAACGCTTTTCCACCACCTTTCCTGACATGCCCTCCCCAGCTGCTTCTACACCGGTGCCGTTCTTTTGTTCTGACATGGAGGCCACCGACTCTGACAGAGCCATCTTGGTTTTCTTCCGACCCTTTGCCGGGGCGCTGGCCGTACGACGCAGGAGATGATCGCTGATGGAGCGTTTCCGAAGGCCGCCGGCGTTTGTATCCACAGAGGACTTGGAGGAGCGGTTGAACAAACCTCGGATACCTCGCAGCTGATTGCCCTGAAGGGAGAACAGGAAGAAAATGAGAAAGAATATCCACATAGAAGAGAGGAATTAGGAACCAAGGTGCACAGTTTGAATCTTACATGTACATTTGCATGAAAACAAGTAGACGTATACCATTTATTCCATTGCATGCACTTACAAGTATTGCCTATAGATGGCAGGCTTAACCCTTGAGTTACCATAAATATTTAGCAAGCAATTAAGATTATGAATTCATGCTCACAATTGCAAAGTGTCATTTGTGCTGATGATATTTGAAAATATACTCTGACTGAATGCAAATAAGGCAGTAAAAAGCAGTACATATCAGAAATTTAATGTCACACACAAACAAGTAAATGAAGATTTGACTGAACACAAAGTGGACTTTTGCATTCATGCATTACTGTTTTCATGCAGCACCACAACGAGCTTAAGGCTGCAGGATACCTTGTTAGATCCTAGAAAGTGCATTATGGTAAAGCTGGGGTTCAGGACTAGAGGGCTCCACTAGAGAGACAAAAGATTGAAGGAGCAGAGCTTCAATGGATCGATGTGTTGAGGAAAAACACATTTCTTCTGTTTACCTCCACAATGTAGTGAAGCTCACATGAGCTGTGCTTTCACTGACACCAAGGCAATAAAGCACTCACCTTCCCATACACATCATGCACTGACACATGCACAAAGATGGACGCCTCGGTCAGACCCTCGAGGTAAACATGTCTGTAACCTGTTGATAATTGTAAAGAAGAGAGCAGTGAGCAATGGAGCGAGTCAAAGAAAGAGAACAAGTGATAAGCTGGCGTTATTGTGCAGCGGTTGCCTGAGCAGAGGGCATCAGGAGCTCAGGGACAGAGACAAAACCTGCCAAAGCCACACGTCAAACAAATCATCCTTAACTAGACACAAAATTATCTGCCCCAAAGTAATAACACTGTCAGAGCCATAGGCGGAATACATGTGATTAGACCTGTGTGTGTGTGAGTCAGTCTAATTGTGTTTAATGGCAGAACTATCATGAGTCTAACTGCCAGTGACAAACTGTGTCCCCTGTTGAGTTCATGTGCACAGAAAAGTAAAACATTTTCCGATAGGAGCTTAAAACACAGAGGAACTCTGCACAGACCGGGCATGAGGCTGCTGAAGGCAACAGTCCGTTGACCGATGAAGTCACGTCCAATAGGGTCGTGGTCCCAGACAAGGAAGCGCACCAAAGCCACCTCGGCCATGTGGAGCGTGAAAGACAAAGTCTCCTCCCACACCGGATTGAAACCTACGAGAAATACACACATATATAGTCATTGTTATTAGGGGCTTGTCCGTCAGTGATCTGTAGATCAAAAGATGCCTTTGGACGTTTTGTCAAATGCTTCTTATTGCGGTTCAATGCTCTGCATAGTAATCTTATAATACTGTTCTGTAACCTTTCCCTGGGGGAGGCGTCTCCCTTCCCCCTGTCGGGTGCCCTCATCTATTGAGACATGTTAGGGATGACACCAGCAGACCTCTCCGCTCCGCTTCCTTTATGCTTCTAATTAATTTATCTGACTTTTGATCCCTCCAGTGCTCCAAAGAACAAAGTGTGCTGCAGCTGTGGCGACGCGTCGTTTCATCTCCACCGTGTTCTTTTAAGGAAAATGCCAATAATTATTAGAAGTTCACACGGTTGGGGTGCTGTCAGTTTATTATATTATATTATATTATATTATATTATATTATATTATATTATATTATATTATATTATATTATATTATATTACATTACATTACATTACATTACATTACATTACATTACATTACATTATATTATATTATATTATATTATATTATATTATATTATATTATATTATATTATATTACATTATATTATTGTGGCTTATTTTCAAAACATATTTCAGAGAATGAAAGGCAAAAATATCCCAAACTATTTAAGTGGTACAATACAAATGCAAGTCATAAAATGTTACATTGTACAAAATGAAAAGGTCATAACATAATATGAAGGCATTAAAACTTTAAGACATCAAAGATCGGGCAGACAACAAAGCTTTCTGAACTTTGGTCAGGTCAGAGCAAAGCAGAGCCCCAACAGTTTGATTACATTGGACTGATGATTAGTCATCAAGAAGAGACGAGCTGCATCAGGACCTCAGGACATGATTTGTCTTATACGAGTTGAAGAACTATGAATGACTGTAGACATTCTTCAACTCTGATCAATAGTCCATTTGATTTGTCGACGTTGGAATAAGAGAGGTGTTACTAATACGATGAACGGTGGCACCATGATTCATCATGTTATTGACAGCTGGGTTTGTCCTACTGGGATAAAGGTGACCTGAGTTCAACAGAATCTACTTCAATCAGATGCTATTAGACAATATTCTGTAATCCCTTCATTGATGTGCAGAGCAGCAAACATTCATCAGTGTGCGTGCAGGTGGTCGTTTAAAAGTTGGTCCGTGTGTGTCTTACCGTTGTCATCAACGACCCGCGTCTGCTCCTTGCAGCAATCCACTGGAAGACCGATGATCTCCACTTCCACGAACGGATCAATAATCTGATAGAGAACGGAGGGCAATTTGATGATAGAGCGGTAATGTGATTCTGTCCCGTAACATCACATTCAGAGAGACTAATACATATTTGATGATGCTGAATATATCCCTGCTGAAGAACAAGTAAAACATCATACGTGGGTGACAGAGAGAGAGAGAGAGGGACAGATGGAGAACACAGTTTGCATCTGTACCTCTCCACGGTCTCCGAGCATGGAATCTGGTGGTTTGGGCAACTGCTGTCCACTAATGATCTTGAGTATGAGCTGTTTCTTGGGGTACGCTGGAAGTGGGTCGTCACTGAACGGGTTGAAGGAGGCTGGAGGGAATGAACGACAGCAGAGCAAGAACTTTGATTCACACTTCTGATTCGCTGTTCTGGTTTACATTATATACAGAATGGGATATAAAGGATTTCATTATACGCACTTTACTGTGTTTACATTCCCGTCCATTGCTGAACACAACCTGCATGTGCTCTCAGTCAGCAGAGCATCATGAACAGCTGCATCACTAACTGCATCATCCATCTCTCTGCTGTGTTGTGCAGCCGACTCCACAGCACCATAACAAACAGCAGTGGTGCCATTTTCAAAATAAATTGGGGAACTGGGCAATTTTATAAGCTAATCTATGGAACAAGAATATACCTGACTCACAAAACATACACAAAGTCTTTCTAGAAGATATTCAAAAGAGTTTTAATACAGGAAAAAGGATGTGACATGATGGATATGATGTATCCATGTAGGTACAACAGAGATACACTTCTACATAAAATCCCCTAATACAAACTGTATTACCAATTTATTAGGTACACCCTCACGTTGATCCTCCCTCCATGGCGGTTATAACGCTCCGTGTTCATTCAATCATTTATTAATATGAGCTGTAAGCTGTGGAGTTGCTGCCCTGCAATTATTCATTATTCATAATTTGTCAAAACTAATTCATATAAATGGCATTGGCAAATTATTAGGAACACCTCTCATGATAACCCAGTACAGCTCATCATCACTGCAAACAGCCTCTTTAATGACTATTAAAATAAATCAGCACTTTCTCCAGATTAACGTTCTAATCCTCATGAAGGGGAGGTTGTTTGCAGGGTTGCTGTATTACTCAATAAATTGTCAGCTGAGTGTGTTCCAGCCAACGTTCGTAAACACACCTTCAGATAGAACGTGTTCTTGTTTCATGCTTGTTTGTGTGCAGCAGGATGTTTGTTTCAGTACCTTTACACATGGGAGGGGGTTTGAGGACGTATCCGCTGCCTCCGTTCGCCATGAACTTGGCTCGGTTCAGCTGCATCATTCTGCCCTCCGTCTGGTAGTTCAGTGCCACTGAGAGAGAAACGTTTCAAAGAAAAACATCATTTATTTACTAAAAGTCCCTCAACCTCCATCCAAACATGACATTTATCCGTTCAGTGATTATCTAAATATTGAAAAAGAAACCACAGAGGATGCTAATCAGTCAAATGTAGCTCTTTATTTATTACACTAATGGAGTTTTTAACCAAATAATTCTTTGGTTTGTACATGAATCGATTCTTGTTGAAGGAAAGAATAGCGTTTAGTCACATCTTGTTCTTTTATTATGTTATAAAAGTGTCCATCCACACAAGCTGGATGGACGGACAGTCGTCTTACCCAGTTGACAGCCCACGTTCCAGTAGAACTGCGGGTTGAAGTTGGACGAGTCGATGCGATAGGCTGAGGGATAAATCCGTGACAGCTGCCCCTGGTTGAAAGCCAGGAACTGTTCGGTTCTGTGGTTGACCAGAGACTGAGCTCGAGTCTCGCTGAAGGAGAGGACGTCGCGTGGAGTACCTGGACAGAAACAGAGGGAGGCATTATGAGGTGACTTAACAATCTGCTTTACTTTTATAGCTGCAAGTGTCACCAAGCCTTCAACGTTACCTTCATTAAGACACTCCTGTGAGGCAACAGAGTTGGTGAACACCACCAGGTTGGACAAATCTCTACTCAGTTTCATCGTCTTCCTCCTCCTTCCACCCCTAAAATGATTGACAGATGACAAAAGACAAATGCAAGAATGGAGAGAGGAGATTGAGATCATGTTCGTATGTGAGGTAAGATATACAAGCACTACTGTATTATTCAAACATTCACTGTGGCAGAGCATCGCCTGCAGGCAAGAGAGGATTGTCCATCAGAGAAGCAGCTTTCAAGATGCAGGAAAAGAGCATCAAAGCCAAAAAGCTTAATGGGGATGCCGAGAGCATGCAGTGCAGCGCAGCTAACACACACTCACACACACGTGCACACGCACACACGGTCTCAGGAGAACACTTTAACACTTTACTTCCAGGAATGTGCATTGTGACGGAGCTCAAGGACGAGCGTGCATGAATATGCAACGAGAAACAGAGACCGGGAGGAACACAAAGGAAGAGAGAGACTTGACAAACAGAGGGAAGAAAATGGCTGGTTCTCCAATACTTCTTGCACAAAGAAAGACGAGAATAGAGACATAGGTGGGCAAAGAATATGTGAGGAAGAGACTTGGACTGTGGTCAAGTTGAAAGTGTGTGTGTGTGTGTGTGTGTGGGGGGGGGGTCTTTGGCTGCAGCTAGCAGTTGTTTTGGTCTGAGCTGATCGTGCTCCAGTGGGCCATCTAGTGGTCGTGGACGTCGTATATAGAACCTTTAAGGAATAGGCGGATGAAGCTCGTCCTTTTTCAGAGATATTTTACATTCAGTACACCCGGCTGTGAGCAACGACAGCTGTGAGGCAACTCCCTAACTGACGCCTCCAGGCGTTGCCTCAGTTTCACTCATTGTCTCTGGACTTCTGCTCTGATGTGTCGATTCCAACCTGTCAAGCTACGGGGAAACAATGTGAACAGACTGAAGACCCTCTGATCTGAGCAGGAAGTCGGGGCTGTCAGAGCGAACAGAGCCAAGGACTTAAACATGGTTGTAGAATTATCCGTCATTCGTCATCTGTGAGTCTATATACTTCACATGAAAGGAATCAAACCAGTCAGGGGTCGCCTCCTTCCTGCTGCTGCTTCATCAATGCTGATGAAGCAGCAGTGGTTTGTATTTCACTGCTGCAGTATTGAATTGTTAATGTTCCTACAGGCAACAAAGATGAAACCTGTCGTTTGTCAGGGACTGTCAGTGCTCTGGTGAGCCGGGTCAAAGGTCACCTGTTGAACTGTCCTCCGGCCTCCCTCCCAGACCTCTCCTGGTCGTCCTCCTCCTTTTCCACGATTTGACATGCCAGTCTGGATTTGGAGTGTCTCTGGGCAATAAACACACACAAACACAAATCAGACAACACTGCAAGGTTTTCCTTACTATTTCTGACATTTGTGATGAATATCGTCAATATTCTTGTTGCTCATCATCCTCATCGTTCAGAATCCTGATAAATAAACAGCATACGACACCTCCCACACATAAACTTGCGCAGTAAGGTTTCCATGTGGGAAAGGGTTGTTGATCATGTCTCTTTCACATATTGTATGTATCACATAATTCATAGAGAGCGTTGTTATTGTTCCAGCAGCTTGTGTGTGTGTGTGTGTGTGTGTGTGTTTGTTCTTGCTGGATGTTCCAGTTTTAGCTTGTGTAATTATAGCAAGTGTGTATTTGGTGAAGAGTATGTTTCTCTGAGAGAAGCAACATTACTATTAGCGCTAAAGTGGAGTTGAGAAGAGGATGAGGGTCACAGTAATTACAGGCTTTAGGCTGCTTGCCAACAGATTACATGCACCCATGCATGCACACATATACACACACACACGTGGGAGGATGCATAATATGTAAAGAGATCGGCATAAAAAGGATGTGAGCTGGTAAACAGGGGAAGAGTATGCAAGGAAGATAAAGACGAGGAAATGGATAGAGGAAGTGGATATTTTACCAAAAAGACTGAAAAAAATATCTGTATCAATGCTTTGTATCTCAAAAGAGAACCTGAAGGACCTAAAAAATACCGGTATAATAAATAAGTAAACGGACAGAGGGTAGGAGTTCACATACACAGAGTGAGTTTTGCTACTGAACAATTTTATGTGCTTTCATATTGCACCTGAGTGTATTTTCGGTTCTGGTGTGTGTGTCGTCTCCTGAGTGCAGTGTTGATTGTAAAGTCTGCAGCAGGAAGGAAAAACCTACGGTTCCTCTCCTCCACAAGCGGCAGGTGAGGCAGCGTGTGGCTGCCCTGCACTGGATGGGATGTGTTCTCCATCAGGAGTGATGGCTTAGCCGTCATTCTCCTTTTCCTTTTCCATCCCTACTGGGTCTCAGGGGATCTCAGGAAGGAGTCGGCCTTCATAATAATGCAGCAGTCTTGCAATAATTCATGCTAAACAATTTATGAAAACATGCTTTCTTACATGTTTGTGTCATCTGTGCAAAACCAGATGTATAAATACAGCTAGCGGTTGTTATACAGGCGGTTGTATGCCAGACATATGCTGGATTATTTCTTGTGCCAGATCATTCCTTGTCTGTTTGCCTGGTCAAGTCCTCCTGAGTACAACCTTTTGCTCTAATCTGATATATCTTCAGTATTCTAGAAGCCCTGACAGCTGGTCAGCGGTTAACTAGGTATGTTTGGGTTGTGGCTCATCTGCTGATTCTCTCAGACAGCTGTTCATCTACGACCTCTCGGTGTTCCAAAAAGCAAAGTGTTTCATTACCAACTCATCTGAAGCTGAGCTAACCTGCATTTGTCATGCAGAGTCCCGCAAATAGATAAAAAAACAAACTCAGGCAATACGGAACAACCTCTTTCCAAGCGTCTTACCTTCTGTTTGAGCGTCGTGATGAAGGATCTGCTCTGGGATTTCTTCAGAACCCCCTTGGAGCTCTGGACACAAGGGGAACACAGTCAGAGACTCTTTATACATGTGCTTGTTTACATTCATTTGTGGAGAGCAAACGGGTGGGCATCTAATAACAACCACATCCGCACCAAGTGAGTCACCTAACGCCTGAAGCTCAGCAGCCGGAGGGGGCTGCAACTGACATAAGCCAATAAACCGAAGCACAGATGAAGAGGAGAGTGGAAAAAGAATGAAGAAAAACTACAAAGGAGGAAAATCCTTGCAGACTAAATAAGGTGACGGGTATCACCAAATAAAGCAGGAGTAGAATACATGGGAGAGGAAATCCTACAACCCGCTACATTCGAACGGCATCCAGGAAACTCACGCCTCTAAAAATAGCACGAGAGGCGAAGCGAGGAAATTAAATATTAAGTAACACTGCAGATATTTAGTTTCTCTTCACTTCTGGGCTGTTTTGACATGCTGTAGATGAAACGGCGCTCATATCGAGTGTTAGTAGGCGTTAGATGTGTGTGAATTCTTTCCATGTTCAGTTGGTGTTTTTGACATGTGAGCAACTAGTCTTCCCCTTTTTTCTGCATCTCTTCCCATGACCGTCACTATGGCCTAGTTTTTCCCCCAACTTTCCTCTCTGTTGACAAGTGTTACTCTGCTTCATGTCCCGCTCTGCACGACGCCTGGCGAGCGTACCTGCCGCAGGTTCTTCTGCAGCCCCTGGTGCGTGGCCCGCAGCAGGGCTCGGATGCTGAAGCTGTCGGTATCTTCTTTGTCTCCGATCTGAGACTCTTTCATGAGGGAGTCCAGTTTCTTTCTGATTTGAGACTCCACCTGGTGATGACCGTTTCCCTGTGTGAAACAGGAAGTTAGTTAGCAGCGAACAGAGGAGGGGAGAGGAAGTCATTTCACTGAAGCTGCCAATGTATGGAGAGGAGATGATGGGGATAATGGTTGACTTGGAGCAGGGACACACGCTAATGCCAGTGTTGAGCTGAAATCAGGCCAATCCAATAACCAGTTCCAGAGCCGCAGCACCAGCAGTCAGATCTGCAGCGTCAGTCCAAAACATGCCACTTATCTGCGATAAACATAACGGCAGCGGTGCAGATACAGAAGAAAGATGTTTGCCATCTACAGGCAAGGGGAGAAAAAAAAAACTTGTCTGCTTCGCCTTATTTAGGAAATGAATATTACAGCTTCAGGATATGTCATATCTGCTGTCGGTGCAAGAAGGAAAGATTAAATGTTTAACATGTATTATCATTTATTGCAGAGCTACAAAATGATAAGACGAGCGCTGGGTGAAATGTACTGGAATCACATTACATTTGTCTATAACAAAGTAATTCAACGTGATCAGCGTTCTACATTTAGTGATCAAAGTTGAGCTATTGATGAAACCAAGATCGGAGGACATGTTGCCTCTCTTTCTGGAACATAATAAACAAGATATAGTATGTGGTATGGATCCGTGCTGATATTGATCCATTGCATTCATGAGAAAAAGCTTCTCCAGTGTTAAAAAGGTAATGCAACAAGTATTGTCATGCATTACTTACTTGAAGTTCTTTGAATACAAGCAAGGTTGTGCATCTTAAAAGCTGACTGAAGTAAATAACTCATAACATTGTGTGTTTTTGTTGCCCTTCATATTTGTTGCACAACTGGGGCAGCACTGACGTTAAGCACAAGTGAAAGGCACTTGAAGTCCTGAAACAAGATGTGTGGGGCGTCACGCGGGGTTTTATCGTCCGCAGAGCACGTTATTGTACCAGGTGGCAAGAAACTTATAACAGGAGACCACTTCTTTATAATACCATCATCGCGCTGTTAAAGCTGATAATTCAGCCAAAGTGATGCTTATCTTTCACCGGTTTAATGAGCTCAATAGAAAAACCTCTCATGAGTGGAAAACTGCCACCAGGCTTTTTTAAAACGGCAATGATCATCCAAAGTGGCATCTGCAGCTTCGTGCCTCCAGCTAAATGTGGAAGAATGACGCCACGTTCAGTCACACAAGTGAACCATCTGGAGAGTAATTGCAGTGCGGTCCTACTTTAAATATGATGAGGAAAACCCTGGCACTACTGTATCCCAGGATAAATGAAGGCTCAGGAAAGACTTTAACGTGGCACATGTGAGCAAACAGAGATAAGACGCTCTGACATGTTTAACATGTTTCCCTACTGCTCATCTTCTAAGACACTTAGCATCGACTTAATGCTTCTATCTGCTCTGTAATGCATCGATTATTACGATACATTATTGCAATCAATAAAACTTAAGCAAAAACATAAGTGTCATTTCATTGAGTCAACGCCATTAAGATCCCATTATCCTCTGTGTGGTTCATGGGCGTGCACGGAGGGTTGGATTCTGTAA
>CAAKHC010008987.1:10653-18153 GCA_901007825.1 Macroramphosus scolopax | reverse complement strand
CCGGGGGCTAGATTATAGTGACCCACAATGCCAAGTGACGTCCGATGTCATGTTAGATGTTGCAAAAAGAGGATGTAGTCAGCCATTGTTGTTGTGGTGCTAGCTGGGGAAGTGGACATGTGTGCACATGTGTACAGTGATGTTACGGTGTGGCTCTCTAGCTGGGGAAGAACAAATTTGTCGGATGAACCAATTCTGATCCGGCAGAAAAAAAAAAAACTAATAATAACCAGAGTTGTCTGGCGTGGGATGTAAATGTGGATCAAATGCATGCTCACCTTCCACGCAGCGGCAGCCGGACTGCAGCACCCAGGCATACATGTCAGTCTTGGAGTGCGAGAGAAGCTGGTCTCCGGTCAGGTACGTGTTGTGGGAGGAGGCGATGAAGTAGTTGGACAGAGGTTGATCCATGTCCTGATTCACGTCGTGGTGCAGAGGGTTGAAGATGTCACACGTTGGACTGCGCATGAAACCTGTAAAACCTGAGGGGAAAAACAAAGGCGTGAGGAAGAATAGAAGACAGACTTCCACAATGTCGGTCTGTCGGTATGTTGGTCTTTAATTGCTGCTTGTCATCCAGTAATCCAACATCTGTTTCTGCAGATTTACAGCAGCCAATGCTCCTTATACTTTATTTTATTCTGAGATGAATAAAAACCTGAAACATAAAATCTATCAGCCGCTGGATCTTAACATGCATCTCTGGAGGAGACGAAATCTGAATGAAGCACAGTCTTTATGTGCAATACAGTCGAGATCAGCAGGTTGATCTGTGGGAAAACACCAGAGGATCATTTACTGACGAGCACATGTAGAACCACAGTTGTCTGGTCTGAAGCCACAGTGTGGCTGCTTATACTCCACACAGCCAACTTTGTATAGACGGTACTGGATGAAGATGAATGAGAGGGAAGAAAGCATCCTTTCATCCAGAGACGAGGGATCGAAATGAGACAGGAATGCCAAGCGCGAGAGAGAGATCGGATATCAGGGAGAAAGCAGAGGAGACGCAGGCGGCTCGTGTTGAAACAGAAAACTGTGGCGGAGGAACTGAAGAAATAAGTTGCAAATACGGGAATGATTTTTGTGGTGGGAAGCCGGTAATCAGACAGAAAGACAATCAAACCCGGATTGTGACGTGAACCTGAGGTGAACTACACTGTAACAGCTCATCACTGTACACACGATGCATATGTAAATGTGTGTGTGAATTACTGTGACATTCGAGCAAAATGCATGTTCAAACACGCATTTCTGGCCTGCAGGCAGGGCATCAGACATTCCAGTCGGATCAGCCAGACACAGAGTGTTACTCACCATGCCTCCAACGACAAGATTAGTCTCGGCCCTCCCCTCCGCTCTTCATCTCCTCTCCCTGCGCTCACCGCTCTCATTCCTGTCACACTCCCCTCTCCTCTCATTCTGACTTCCCGATTTGTCACTCCGGCTACCTTTTCTCTTCACTCCGTCTACTCCCTCAAGCTTCAAGATTCAAGCGGCGTTGCTTGAAATGACACCGAGAGACGAGTCGCTCGTCAGAGACAGAATCCCGGAGCGTTGGAGTTTTTTATTCTATTAATCTAATTGTGATGATCGACAGCGTGTCCGTGATAACGACCACACATCCTTTCTGTCTTCGCTCTCACAGGTTGACCCCGTCTGAGTAATCACATTATTATCTGGTCACTCGGTGTATTTGAAATCGGCTGTATAATAGATGATAGATGATAATAGAGAAGTGAAAATGAATATTTAAACATGGTGAAATGGGCAGAACGTACCTTCGATCCCCATCACGCCTCTTTGTTTATACTCATCAGACACCTCAAACTTGTCAATGATGTTTGCGATGTACTCTGGAGTCACGTTGACCATCTACAGAGAAAAACAGATGAACGAAACACACTGAAGGACCTTTGATTGGATAATTGAATAAACAACAATCATATAAACGAATCTGTGGAGCTGTTAAATGAGTTGTCAGCGACAGTGAGCAGTGAGCAGCTGTAAGTGTTGCAGGTAGACGGTAACATGGTGAGAAATGACACCGTCGCAGTGTCGGAGAGAGAAGAGAGAGTCATGAACACCAGGAGGAACTCTATAAAAGAAGAGAAAGGCTCCGCCGAGACGAACTAATTTTAGCCGTGATAGATTGGCTGAGTTGAACGGAGTCCTCTGGGCAGACAGCTGAAACTGAGTGAGTAACATGTTACAATAAGGACAAGAGGAGAGAACGGGCGTATAATCAGTCTGGATCTCAAACTGGAGAGAAAGGTAGTCCGGACACCTCGTAAAAGACCCGTCTGAGGATTTCATTAACTCCGAACCGACGTCCGGCTCGACCTCTCACCTTCTGCTCGTTGTGCATGAAGTTGGCCAGCTCGTCCGCCGTCAGGTGGTCCTTCCTGTCGCTGTACACCATCATCAGGAGGAACACGTCCCGCCTCAGAGACAACATCCTATAGAAGACGGAGAACTCCTCGTAAGTCAGCGTGCCCTGCTGGTCGTCCGTGTCTGCTTCCTGAGAGGGAAGGAAGTCGGTCGTTACAAGCCAAAACAGACGAGCTATAAAACCTTAATGTATCCATGCATTCATATCGTGGCCAGTCGTCTTTAAGTGGCCTTTCCTCTGAGCTTTGTGATTACTTCTACTGAACTAAACACACATTGTGTACGCAGCAGATGGGACAGGTACACGGAACGAGCTGTAAACTCTAAACGAAGCATAAACATCAGGCAGAACAGTGAAACATGTGTCACAAATGCTAAGAATTACTTGCAGTTGTCCGTTCCTGCTGCTCTTAAATGACAACTTTGGGTTATTTGACGTCTGATCGGATTACGGCAGCGACGTCAGGACGTCACGTTGGGGTCCGGGAACTTTACGTCAACGTTTTATAGACAAAATCATGAGTGGCAGCTCAGTAACTCTCATGTTATCTGCATTGTTCAGACAATTAGTCGTTCCCGTGATTGATGTGGGGAGCTTTGATCAGCCCTGATAGGCCTGAACGCCTGAAGGCTAGAATAACAAAATGAATAGAAAACCATGAAGGTGTTCACAGAGCAAACCTCCATCCATCCCTCCTCTTCAGATTGTCTCCTCCTATCCCTCCCTTGCTTGTCGTGTGCCGCCCTCCTTCATGCTGATACCATCTGTACTGTATCTTCACATCAACACATCAGACCACATGTAGCAGTCTCCATGTCACAGACATTACCTCCCAAAGCTATTCTTCCCTCCTCATCTCCTATCTCACGACATGTTGCCCGAGGACGCACCGAGCACGGCTCACTGATCATTCTCGCCTGCCGCCCCGCGCTCGCCGGGATCCAGTTTCATATTACCTGGATCTCACGGGGGCCCATCCGACTCCACACCAAATCTAATAATACCAGCTAATGCCTCCATCACACTCCCATAATGAGCTCGCTGTGGGCGCGGGGGGACTCGTTGGTTCGCAGACAGAATCCACACGCGCGCAGCGGGATAAATCACCGTGATGGACCTCATCAGAAATGCATGGATGGAAAACAAACAGATTCAGGGTATTTTAAGCAACCGCGCAAGCTGCTCAGGTGGCGACCCGGCTGTCTGTCCCGGCTTCAGTGGAAGAGGATAAATCATCTCATCAAAACATAACGTGGCTGTAAGTGGAAAATTACAGTGAAGCCCATTGAGAGCACGAACACACTTCGCAGGGATCAAATGAGATTCCAGGGAGTCACTTTATCTGAATAATAATATGATATCAGGAAATAAAAACATCTGTATAATTATTTAAAATCACTTTTAAAAGTCTAAAATAGTGGAAAAATCATTATTAACTATCATATTAAGTTGCGTGTGTGTGGTGTGTGTGTGCGTGTGCATGTGTGGAATAAAACAAGGAAGTGAAAAAAGTGCGAAACTGAACACTTTCACTTGGTAAAAGTTCCCCTCAGAAAAGCCAGGAGATACCGCGTGTGGGTTCCTGACATCATTCAATGTGACTCCTGTTTTAAAAATTGAAGCTTCCTTCACCACTTTCCTCTTTTTTCCCTCTAAAAGTGTTTTTCTGGCGGATGAACATGTGAAATACTTCACCCACGGTAATATGAAATCCCACGAATGCCCATAAACGTGAATAATGCAGCGCTAATGTGACGTCAATTATCATGAATATACATACAGAAGTGATTTAATGGGTTCAAATGGAAAATAGTATATTTTTTTAATGAATGAGAAACATTTGTGAGTCAGTGCTTCTCCTGTCGTGTCACTGCAGGACAGCCGGAGCAAGATAGTGTATCAATGAGATATCAGATATTATCCAAAATGCCAAAAACTGTCTTCATATTCTGACCTGGAACATTTGCTTGACCTTCCTCCGGGGCAGGTTGACATTGAGCTTGTGGAGCAGCTGGTAGATCTCGTCGATGTTCAGGAGACCGTCTCCGTTCTTATCGGCCTCCTCGAATGTCTGTTTCATCCACGTCCCAACAGGCACATTAAGGACAATTAGAGGCATCTTAGAGGTGGATTAAACCAAATATCTCCACAGTATCTCCTGTCATTGAGATCTAGTCGTCCCATGGACGTATTGTACGTTCTTGTTAAAAGGATATTGGTCGTGTGTCCGCTGCCGTTTGGCCAGCGAGTCTTCGTCACTGATCCCAGCCATCAGGTAGCGGAGGCCGGTGATCCAGGTTCGGGCTTCGTCTGAGTTGGTCGTCACCAGGTCGAGGGACTCCATGTGGTTTCCATGGTACACCGTGAAACAGCAGGCCGGGTCGAAGCTGCCTTCCGGGTGCCGGTGGAAGATGTCTGATTGACCGCCCTCCGTCACTTTGTACAGCGAATCAATGGTGACTGACGGGGAGAGAAAGTTAGGGCAAGATTGGGTGTAAAACAGAAGAAATGGAGACGATCAATACACTAGGGAGAGACTGAATGATTTTTGTCTGTACTTAACATTCAATGGAACTAAAGCGATTCTATGGATTTTCTGTGTCGTCCAAAAACAATTAGAAACACATCGATGAAGCACTGGGAGACAACGTACTTCATTAGCTTGAACACAGAGACACTGGAGCTTATTTCAAATCAATCCCACATACATCATCCTATCTATCCCTGTTTGGTTAAGGTTTACTTAAAACTACGGTGCCTATGGGGCTGAAAGATTTGCAAAAACATATATTTTATTATAATATTTAAAGATATTGCGATAAGACTCATTATTTCAGTGGGAATTGCAGAACTGCAGCTGACGTCTGGATGTTGCACTCGGCCAGATTGTCATTTTGATAACATTTTAATTCATTGTTCTCCCCTAATGACCAGCTGTCTGCAGAAAATGATTTTTGCCTTTTTAATCAAACTGTGATTTGGGTGACGATTTAATATGTGAAAACATCAAATAATTCTAAAACACAAGCTTGACAACAGACGAACGGAGCTGGCGGCATAATTATAATTAGTCAAGTGAGAAATCAAATGGACTGACAAGGAAAACAACTTCACAACTGGACAGCTGTGTGCTCTTTCCAATCAATGGCAGTGGAGAAGATCTAAGAGGCTTCTCGACACACAGAGTCAGTTCCAGACCAGGAGAGGCACCGAGGTAGATACATGCTTCAGTGGCTTGATGCATAAAACCGGTTAAGTAGAAAAGTGACAATGATGCTTCGGGGGAGTAATGAAATGTAAAATGTTAATCCCCTCAGAGCCGGCAGTGGGGCTCTCTCAGGTTTTTAGCAATTCATCCGACTTTCGAGGAAAAATAGAGGAATTAGCAGCACGTCATTAAGATGGAGACAATCTGTGAAGCACTTTGCACCGCGGTATTTGCTCAACAAATTAAATTTGAGTTTAAATAATAACCCTTGGTTATAATTAGCTGTGCACTAACACAGAAGTAGCATTGACGTGTATAATTCAATGTATTGAGCTGGGCGACGATGCCTTCTATCTCTTGTGAATTTGCATTGACGCCGGCTTTTCCGATGCAAGAGGACAAATGAACTGCTGTCATGTCTCGCTTTAAAGTAAGATAGAGATGCAGGATTAAAGCGCAGTGGTGTGTGAGAGAAGGCGCTAAAGAGAGACGGTGACAGAAAGAGAATGTGTGTGTGCTGTCCTGCATGTGTGTGCGTGCACTCGCAAAGCATGCAAACTCACTCTTGGCCTTCTCGCTCTTGCGTGAGGGCTTCCAACGGATGCAGGAGCGATGCTCATCCAGGTAAAACAGTCTCACCAGCCCTTTGGATCCCGCCTTCAGCTTCACCATCTGCGTCCCGGACTGCATCACACCCATGCATCGCTCCACTGCAGAGAAAAACACACACACACACACACACACACACTGGGGTTATTGGAGCACTATTAAGACACCAAAGGAGCAGGTGCCCGGCTTTAGTTATGTCTTCTGAGGAAAAAAAGGGAGTTGAAGAGTCACAGTGTCACACAATTAGCTGAACTGCCAACTGCTGATGTGAGTCAGAGTCCAGAGTGCAACAGAGATGCTACTGTGTTGACACACAGGGCTGCTTTTCTGTTTCCCACCCGGACCTTATCCTGAAAGCAACTCGGAGAGGCGAGAAAGAGAGCGATCTCATCCTGAGAGAGAGCTATTGACAGAGGCTCTGCAGGAAGAATATCTCCACCTCATGAGGCAGGTGGAAGCTGCTTCTGGGCTTCACTCAACACTGGCTTAAACATATCGAAACGGTTTTCAATGTGAAGACAAAAGGGAGGTTTCAATACTGACACACGCACCGCTCTGCAGGAGCCTACGATGGATTGTTGCAAAGCAATCAGAACTGTATGGAAGCACATCACGTACTCTGAAAGGAAAACGCCAGTCAATCCTAATAGGCAAACGTTCAAACGAGCAGCGGTGAATTGATGGTGAGAATCGACTTTGTGTCGATTGTTTGACTACCTGGCACCGTCCAGCCCTGCGGAGGGATGAAAGATGGAACTTCAAACGTTTTATTTTTTTTGTGACAGCCGGGGATGCGGACGAGGATGACAGCAGACATTCAGTGAAGTTTTCCCTCCTCATTAGTGGAATTTGTGCTCACGCGCACGTCTGTGTGTTTGAACGCGAGCGCATGTGTTCAACTGTCTGCGCATGTCGCTCATGTTTTCACGTACACCTGCAAACTGTCGATGTTTGCATGCACGGAACTTTGTTTAGGTCCAATTTATTATTCATGGCAGCATGCAGACATTGAATTAACGTTGTTATACACTATAATAAACGGATATTTTAAGTGATCCCGAACAAACAACCATGACAATAAGGCCGTTCCTCAAAGGATTTACACAATCCCCTAAGGGATCACATATGAGCATTACATTTTAAGGACAGCATTGAATGCACACACACACACACACACACACACACACACACACATACGTAAAAGAAAAACTTAAAAGAGATGTAGGATGCTGGTCTGATCTCTTATATAATACCAGGCTGCACCGCTGCCTGCAGCTACGGGAGGTTTAAG
>CAAKHC010008986.1:0-12508 GCA_901007825.1 Macroramphosus scolopax | reverse complement strand
GGGGGGGGGGGGGGGGGGGGGGGGGGGGGGGGGGGGGGTGGCGGTGGCTCGCTGTCATTTATTTACTGTGCTTTGGTGTGTATCGGGAGGAGGAGGAGGAGGGTGCGGTGGGTACTGAAATAACAGTGACCGGTAACATTTCGCAGTAGTCTGGAATCCAGAGCTCGGCTGTGTGGCATTTCTCAACCTCCCGCTGGCCTGCAGTGTCAGGAGTAGCACATCCTTGCTACCTGCTGCCTGGCTCGCAGCTAAACATGAATCAGACAAGCTTTATAAAGATTACAGAAGACTCACTCGAGCGAAACCATTCACTTAATATTAGGAGATAGTGATACGTTTTAGGGGGTAAAAGTTTCGTTTTTTTCACAAACTTGATAGTCGATCTGTAAAAAAAAAAAAAAGGAATTTGAGAAGAAATTAGAGGTTGAACTAATGCAAACAATAGATTCTTTCACTCTAACAGGAATTAGTTGGTGTTTACGTATCAGTTAAGCTATAGAAAATTAACTGGGCTTCAAGTTAGCCTTGTGCAGCTCGGAGGGGCTTACGCGGCGTTGTGTGCATACATTCAGGGGGCTTTTCACACCGATGCCCTAATAGCTCTCTGGGGAGCGGCAAATACAGCAGAAAAGACCGAAACCTTGTTGACCTCAAGCAGGCCTGCACAAACAAGCATGAGATGAGTTCCTCTGTCGGTTGGGACCACCAGGCCTCCGCCAGTCTGACCGCCACAGCAGCTGATAGCAGAAACCGAACACGGCGGTCAGATTGGTGTTCAGCTTGCTCCCTCAGTGTTTCATGGAAAGGAGGAAAACTCAGGTTTTTTAGGTTCACCTGTGCCAGAGGTCGTTTATTGCTGATCTACCTTCTGGTTGCAGCCCGGTGTTTCACGCCTCAGTGACAGTGAGACAGTGTGACCCTGACCCCGGCCGGCACTACCTGCCATCAGTCATCGGCAAAATGAAAACAATTTAATTCCATTTGGCCCCTGCCTGTACCTCGCCTCCACCCTTCTGTCTGCAGCCCCCCCGCCCCTCAGTCTGCCCTGTCCCCACTTCTTCCTCTTCTTCCCCCTCGCCTCCCTGTCCTGCCTCCTTACAGGCACCTGTCAACACACTTTTCTTCAGACACACACGCTCACCCGGTGGACCATGTGGACCGGGGCAGGGGGGGGTTCAGGAAGAATAAACTCCCTTTTCTGACCTTCAACACTACTCCGCCATGACGCTGTCGAAGGGAGAGAGAGGGAGGAGGGAGGCAGGATGGAGATGACATGAACAAATACTCACCACTGGTTTCGTTGCTGAAGTCCAAGGCCTCCACTATCAGCGTGTAGGACCTCTGAGGAAGACAAGACAGAGATACGAGGAGTTTAGCCGAGATCAGGATCAAACAAGAACTTATCTTTTAAATGAATAAATATACACGTGTTGTCAAACCTGCAGGCCACCAGTCAACCACAGTGTAGTCGTGTTAATCAGTAACAGTGCAAACTAACTAATACAAGGCTCCCACACATTGGATTCCAAATGCGTGGGAGCCTCATGAGGTAAACGGCCCGGTGTATTTTCATTTCCTTATGTGTTTCGTTATTGGTGTTCATATTTCAAACCTTGTGGAAAAGAAATGAAAAATCACACCAATAACCTTTTAGGTTTCCATATCCTCAGCGGCGCGTTTAATTCGTTAAAGCTTCGTCTCCGTGATGATTTACGACGAGAGCAGCTATGGAAGATACTGGCTGTTAACGTGCAACAACAGTCGGGTTGATCGGATTAAGAGCGGGTAAGCCTGCAGTGGTTCGGAGGATGACAAATGGTTAGCGGTCTGGTCTTGCTGGACACCGACCCAGCAGGAGAGTGTCGGATGCACCACATCGGCTGCAGGGGACAGACTCATTAGAATGAGTCAAATAAAAAAAAAAACTGCACACAAAGGAAGACACTCCACCAAGCCATGCCAAAAGTATGTGTTTATTACAGCCACAGAAACACTGCTCACTTGCTCAGTCATGAAACAGCCTTTCCCCAAACACACTTTTCCACATGTTTATAAATGTGGCGAGAAAGTCGGTGGATGATTTCCAGAGTTCTGAGAAAGCACACAGTCAGGTCTGTTTTGCCATGTCTATGGGATTTTCAATTTCATGCTAATTTATGGTCCCCTAGCACGGAGTTATGGACTGTGTGAATTATCCCGACACGGCAGCCCCGCGACGCCGCTTCTCAGGCAAAATAGGCAGGAAAGACGAAGAAGAAGACAAGAAAGTGACGGTTTGTGTCGGATAGCGAGGAGGAAAAACAAATAGCAGGCAAAGAAGGGAGGAGGGATAAAGAGCGCTACAATTTTGGAGGGCCTGTCTTGATTTCAGCACTCTAAAATCGCTTTGTCTGATCCAGGGCCGGTAGCGCTCACACCAGTATCATCTTACACATTCACACCGCCCTGTGCCACAGTCATGGGAGAACCGACAATGTGACTGCAAGTGCGCACGACAGCCAGAGAGGAAGCATGTGAGAAAGTGTAATCCACTTACAGTGCAGAGGCTTCCACCAGATACACCTACCTGTTATATTCACACACACCCTTACCCCTCGCAGCGCTGCTCGGGAGGCATTTCAGACATTCTACATTTCAACTGTGGCCCTTTAAGCTGCGATGACCTCATGGTAAACAAACCGGGGAGAAGGAAAACCCCTCTTCGTTTTCGACGGAGAAAAAGCGCATGACTCACCCCCGAACCTTTTATTTTCATGGCTTTACCTTGTTTTGCGAGCCATTCAACTTTCCGTCCTTCCAGGAGACATTTATCTCATCGTGTGCCAGTTTTTCGCTGCAATCAGAGCGGCTATTATTTGAAATACAGTACTCACCAGAAACACAGCCTCCACTGTGTATTCTGACTCACAGCTTGGCTGCAATCACTTGACACACAGCGCACGTAACAGATTCAGTTGAAATCTGATACCAAGTCAGCTAATGCGACCTTCCAACTCACTGCTAGTTATACTAACATTAAAAACAAGTCATCTGGTTCCCCTTCAAGCATTTAGCAGTATCATGTTATGGTATTCGCCTCATGTGGTCTTAATCACATGCATTTTTGTTTTCATTCCAGTTTAAATCATCAGTCCGATAATCAGGTGAGTTCGGGGGAAAACCTGAATAAAGGAATAGAAACATAAATGCCGACGCCTAAGTAGGAGGGGAATGGTTGATGAGTGACACCGATGAAATGCTGCGGCCGTCCCAGTCACCAGACTGCAACCCAACTGAAAACCTGCGGGAGGGTTTGGAGGCGTTAAAGTGTTCAAAACCCGTCCAAAAGTGACCCAGAGACGCGTAGAATCAATGAACGGTGCATTGGAGATGTTCGAGTGACTCATGGTGGCCAACCGCCACCCTAAGAACATTTATGTTGGTTTTTCTGTAATTAGTCATCGGCTTGTCATTTTTTTTTTTTTTTTTTTTTAAACATTTTGGGTTTGAGGAAAGAATGTGTGGGAGTGTCGTCCAAAATAAATCCCACATAGTTTGTGACACAGTTCAGTAAATTTGATGAGTTCATTCCAAAAAAAAAGGGAACTGCACCAGACACGCGCACATCCTCGGGAATATTTCATTAGTCAGCATTACGACATTATATTAACGTGATTGTGACTAATGTGAGAAGTTCAAGTGGAGCGAAAAAATGAACGTCGGATTAAAATGTAAACAGTCAACCTGAAGTGACCTCTGGAACAAATCAACTCCACGCACTTGCTCTGAAGGGACATTATCTTTTTACAGGAGGTTATATAAAAGGAGCAACGGTGGATCCCTGCCAACTGGAAACATCCACAAGGCCGGTTCACCTGCCGCGCACGGAATCTTCTTATCATGACGACTGGCGAGGAAAGAAAATATTATTCACTTTGAGGTCGACTGTTGTCAAGGTGAATAGATTTCAATGAGTTATTGGCGAATTCCTTTCAAAGGCTGACCTACAAAAAACACACACGCCCATATCTTGCATGATTGAGACTTGCCCCGACATAGAATCTATTGCTGCACAGTGATCCTCAACACTGATCCCATGTTAGTCCAACATAAAAACAGCCCTCAGTGTTTGTTAAAACTTGTTCAAATTGAAGTTGGCTGGGTAATAATGCTCGATATTCCGAATGTTTTGACACGCCCCTGATGTTGCTGTATCACCGGGTTCACATCGAGAAAACTACAGCTAAAGCCCATGAGGACCTGCATTATCCAAGAACAATGTCAGAGTGCCTTGATCTGGCAAGCAGCCTGGCCATTATTGGGATGTTACGTTCCAGACCAAATAACTGCTCTCAGAAAGTGAGATACCGCCCGACTCCTCATTCACTTACACTCCATAACTCCTCAGCGGTTATCAGCTTGGAACCGTCTGCCACTGCCAGGTTCACTTTTCCCAGGCTCCCAGCTGACTCACAACTTCTCTTTGAACTACAGCGCACTCTCTCTCTCTCTCTTTCTCTCTCTCTCTCTCTTCCACAAACATACACACTCCAAGTGCAGTAAGTGTGGCCATATGTCTTCTTATCTTTCCTGGCCAAGCAGACGCTGTCCAACAGACAAGCAACATAAGCGGTAAAGATCATTCCAGTACAAATCACACTGACTTGCCAAAGAACACGACTGAATCGTCTCACTGGGGGATTTTCTAAATACAAACACAAGACGGGGATCGCATCCTGCCCATTACTGAAAAATGAGCCGTCTAATTTACCCTTCCACAGTAGGTGTCACAACTTTAATGCAAAAACAACAGTCGTAGAGCGAAGTGAAGGCACGGCACAGACGTAGGGGAAATGTAACCAGTTGAGTCAGAGGTGTTTACCTTCTGTATCAGTTTTCCTGAGTCAATCACTTCAAGAGTATCAACCCGAGATCTGTCCAATGATCGGGGCTGCTGAGTAACACACCCTGTTTGTCATTAAATTCAGGCTCGGTTATGAAAAGACACACTTGTATAATCGACCTTAAAGCCAGCGGCTGCACTGATTGACCGGGAGGAACGAATGCTTTGTTTGCCGGGAGATTTTAATCAAAACACGTCTGTTCCACAATCAAAACCTTATTAAACATCCCGTAACGCCGCGAGACGACAGAACTTCACCCCTACAGAAGAATCTCACCTTTTGCCAACTAAAACACAGCAAACAGATTTTGGATCCGTTGCAAGTCAAACAAGATCAAAACATGAACCCGAGACCGAGAATGAAAGTCACACAAACCCTCTAACAAAACAAGCTGCGCGGTTATTTGTCTTTTGTGAGGGTCACTGAGCATATAGGGGGAGAAAAAAACAGGTGATCCCAATTAAAAGTATTTACTGTGCATTTCTGCACGCAGCTTGAAGCAGCATCACATGTAATTGTGCAATAACAAACTCTCACAGCAACACAAGAACACTTTTATAAGTCCTTGTTAAAGACGGGCCGAGGTAGAAAAAAAAGAGGCAACATCTTTTCACTTTTTTCACTCGAGTCATTTACACTTAACTGCCACATCAGAGCGGACTATATAAAACAAACATGTCATTACCCTCCGAGCGCCCGGCAGCGCTCAGCCTCAAGGTTGAGCTGAATATTGTTCTACGCCTCACCTGATCCCTGTTCTCAGACCGCTCGGACTTGTCAGCAAATCAATCACTGTGCTATTTAGCAAGTCAAAGAAGATTGAATATTGTGCGCGTTTAAATTGAACTGGGCAGAATTATGGAACCGGATCAACTAGGACTTGACAGGAAAGGCAACAGATTGGATAACGAGGAAATTGCTTGGAGGTGAGCAAACGAGTGCTTTTAAGTCGACCAAACTAAAACAGTTGAATTAACCCAATCCAATTAAAACTGCATTTGTTTGTTGTTTTTACATGGCTTAAAAAGGGGGCCAACATGCTAAAGGGCTACAGAGGCAAGGTCGCAGTTTGCCTGAGAGCCAACTTCACCACTGCTGAGTCTACTACAACTGCTTCCTGTTGCTTGCCCTGCACTGGCATTACAGCTGCACTGCCTCTATTGTGCTCTTTAATCCTCACTGTAGTAACCGAGGGCACGCTATTGTCCCTGCTTGATACACTGTGAGGGCCTGGGTAGCTGGGCCTACACTTGGAATAAAAGCATGATGCAAAAGATGAATCAATGCAGGGCTGTCGAGCAGCGACGTGCTCTTGTTGAGGTGTCCAGCCGCCGGCGTTCAGCTGGATGCGTGGCTCTCGCCCTACCTGATCTAAGCACATGTGTGCAGCCTCATTAAGTGCAGCAGTTACTGTGGGTGGCAAGGTTAAAGTGATGAAATGCCTGGGGTCCAACCGAGCGTGACTTAAACAAAGCCCTTGGCCTGGACAAGAGGCCAACTACATGCAGCTCAAAGAGAGGATGAAGGGGGGGGAAAGGCTTCATGAACTCGGAGTACCCAACAACCCAATTGCACCACACTGCCATCTGTCCACAGCGGCCAATCAACTGATGAAAAGGACAAAGAGTGATATCATACCTAACCTGACGATTGTTAATGTGCACTGAAGTAAAGCACTGGAAGTGAAGGAGGAGAGAATCTAACGAGAGGCTCTGTTCTCGCCCAAATCTTGACCATAGATTCATTTGTGAAAAGGCCTTCGTTCTCAATCGTTTTCCACCTGACAATTACGAGAACATCTTCACGTTATCGAATTGCGGGGGGGCACGCAGTCTAAAGAAGAATCATCCATTTAATCAAGGTGTCGAAAAATCCCGATAGCAACAGCAGCCCTGCTTGTTTTCTTTCTAATGTCAGCCAGAGGAATCGTTTTCAGCCAGTAAGATGAAACTAATCTGGCAGTGAGCGTTCATGCCAACTTAGCGTTACCATAGCGTGAACATAAACAGAAACCATTGTCCTTTAAAAAAAAAAAAAAGGTGTGAGGCGCCAGAGCATATCAAATTGCATGCTACCCAGGGGAGAACATTGTGCAACTGGCTATCAAATCATAGAAAACACAAACCTAAATGATCTGTTCTGCGCCGCAAGTAACCACCGGAGAGAAATGCACATAAAAATGTTCAACATGAAAGGGAATCTTCCGAGTTCTTTCAGCCTTTCCGGCCGTGAGAGGCATTCGACGCGCACAATGCAACGACTTGCATCAAGATTGGGGTAAAAATAGTATTGATGTAATTGGACACACACATACCAACCACTGTGCCTTTCACCCCACAGTGGAGGAGTTTGCGGGCCAAGCTGTGGGGCCAGTCAGTCTGCGCAGAGGCCTTGTTTTTTCACTCCATCCAAATGTGCTCCGGCATGGCAAACCATCTCTCACAGACCTACAACATTCCCACAGACCCATTTATGTACTCTATGAAGAGCTGACACATGAGGAAACGAGAAAGTGGGGTTTCACTCTGGACCTACTGTACTGAGCAACATCACCAGCTGCCAGGACCACAGAGGAGGAGGAGGAGGAGGAGGAGGAGGTGAAGGGGTGGGTGGGTCTCTACTTTAGAGATTTTATTTGGAGAAGTCAAACAAGCTGTGTGAAATACACCAGAACATAACCAGAATAATCTGTAAAATGTTGAAACCCCTGGAGATGATCACAGATGATGTAGAAGAGCTCTTGGGTTATTTGATATGTGGGTTTTAAATCAACTACAGCACAGAATGAGTCTCCATTGTCCATTTTAAAAAACACTATTTAGACCTGATGGAGGGAAAACACCCGCACCTGGTTAATTGGCAGATAATTAGGGAGGTCCCTCCTCAACGACAGACAGCAACCAAAGGAGAAATTGATTCTTTGTTTGTTGTCCGACTCTTTTTTAAAAAAAGGAGGGGGGTGACTGACTGATAGTAATTGCACAGAATTACCCTGCAAACATTTTTTTTTCTCCAGCGTTTTGACGTGTGGAAGCACAGAAAGAGGTTTTATTCGAGGTGTCCAAACAAACTCACCGGCCAGGCAAAGCTGAAGGGCAAAACTATCCTGGATTTGTCATTCCTCTTGAAAGAAAAGGTATTCCCTCCGAGGACAGGCGTAGATCCCATTCCGAAACTGCAGGGCCCCGCAGCAGAGACCCTCGACTGGTATTCCTTCAGGCAAACTTTAAAAAAGGTATCGCACTCGTCCCGTGTGCATTTTCTATCCGCCGCGCTCCGTGTGCCATCACAACACGAGCCGCTCAGCAGCTCCCCGTTCACATTGTGCATCGATAAGATTTGCAACTCGAATTGTCCCGACCCCTCTGTCACCTGTTGAAGACACACCAGTGAATAAGTACTTTTCAGTATATATTTATTTACAATCTAAAACATGTCGTGTGCTCGCGTGAGTAAAGTTAGCGGGGCCTCGCGTATAAAAACATGCAGTCCCAACAACACCTCCACACGGCTGAACCGAGTGACCTTCCGCACTGTTTCCCCTGCAGGACTCCCACATACCTTTGCAAGAAAGAAGAGTAAAAAGGCAGCAAGCACCGAGCCCCGTCTCAGAATCATGCCTCCGGACTGCTGTTGCCTCTCGTTGAACAAGTCGTCTGGCCGACACCAGAGCTCTCCTCCGATTTCAACATGCACCACTCGGGGACAACACTTTGGATCAGCAGAGCGCCGGATCCCGATTCATAGAGGACCTCTCCTCTTCTTCCTGATCACACGGCTTCCACTTGTTACTGAGGAAAGTTCCTGCACACAGAAGCCATGCGGCGGCTGAGCCCACTGCTGACTGTCTGACTGCTGGTGCGAAGTGGAGCTGGCTGCACAAGTTCAACAGGCAGGGAGGGAGTGTCTGCACGGCACGGCACAGCACAGCACCACCTCCATATTCATGAGCACGCAGAGCCCGCCCCCTTTCCCTTTATCGGCAGGATAATCATACACTCAAGGTTGCTGCTAAACACTCTGTTTGCCGGTGGTTGGGTGGAAAACAAAAGTTACCTGCAGCCATATTTGATAACATGTCATCACAACCACAACTGGATTATGTTTTTGGACAAGCCGTTTATCACACCTCCCCTGCATTGTCTTCCTACATCCTGTTGGCTGCATACTATCCTCACACCCTCATACAGATTCATTACAGCTTTAAATGTGGGTACACTGAGTTGCACTCCTGTACTTTTGCACCGTTAAAACAATGAATCATCTGGATTGCAATGTAATCTGGCATCAAGGCCGGTGAACGGGTCAGGGGCCTTTTGATAAATGTAAGGTATGTAAGACATTTTTTTGGGGTAATGCAAGCCTTGAAGAAAGAATGCTCAATACCTGCACATCTTCTTGTTTAAAAATACTTTTTTACTTGTGGTATTTGTTAGGAATGCACAGATTTATCAGCTGAACATTGATATCAGGCTATTAGCCTTGTGGACCACCATCGGGACAATCGGCATTTAACATGACGTTCACCACTGGCAGTGACTGATGTTTATATGTGTTGACAACATTATGAAACAACAAGTGTCGTCTTATATATTTGTATGATTGAATTTGAAGATAAAGGCCTGAAAAAGCAGCTATTATTTTTTTTTTTAATGAAGATTTATTTGCTCCCCTGGCACAAATCTGAACAAATAACCACAAAAATTAAATGTACATATAAATAAACATTATTATCTCCATCAGCTATCAGCCAAACTGTTATTGAAAACGTCTGAATCGGCTCAGAATTTCTGAATTGGTGTTTTCGTAGTGTTTTTAGAATGTGAAAAGTGCCACTGAGATTAGATCAGGAGTGCATATACAACAGTGCCCCAGAGTGGTAGGCCTGCAGGTTTTTATGCCGCCCGTGCATCAGTGGCTCTTTCCAGCCATCAGCCTCTTGTTTGTGATCCAAACATTATGCTAGACATTAGTCTGAATGAAAATCCCCGCCGTCCATATTTATAGCTTGAAACATCCGGATCAATGGAGCTGCAAAAAAAGGCTGAGTGATTGTTGAAAGATTTTATTTTCCCTGGATCCTTCCCTGCCCACTCCGGTGTCGAAGGGCAATTGCGGCCAGGTGTGTCTCTGGGAGGAGGGAATCTGTGAACTGTATCGCTGGCTGGGTCGCAACACACACACACAGACAGATACGCGTACATATGAGAGGATGGGAAGCCCCCGTTACCCTGCGGTTAGTGATTTGTGTGGAGCAATTACACAGGTCACTCAATGGGTCACAGTAACGGATACACAGTTTGGAGCTGTGGCAGTGCAGAGACGACTGTATCAATCAGTAACCACGCAGAGTTTCACCACCACACTTTACAGCCGTTTATGAGGGTGTCACACGTCTCACTCGTACGTGTTTGCACCAGATAAGGTGTCAAATATCGTCACTATTTTGGAAAGAAACAGTAAAAGTCACCTCGGTCTGGTTCAGTTCATTGTTTTCGCCGAATCAGCAAAGAGAAATCTCATCTTATCTTTAGTTTGGATACCTCGTTGACATCGCGATGTGGACAGTAGCTCCTCATTTTTATCCAAAGATAGAAGCTCAGAGCTGCTATTATCTTAAATCACTGCAGTCAGAGTTTAGACATCACACTTCCTGTTGTTGAACTTCAAGATGAAAGGGATGGCTTCCTCCTCGCCTGCTCAACTGATAGACATCTCAGGTTACAGGCCTCAGTGAAACGCTCCGTCTGGGTAATAAGGGTTAATTGGATAAGTTTTTAACCTTAGGGAGCATTTTTTCCTTGACGACAAAAGCCAAGATTGAGTTTAGAGAGTGTAGGGTGTGTGTGTGTGTGTGTGAGGGAGGGGGGTGAGGGGCGGCTGTGCCCCCTTGACCTGCCCAAATGTGATGCTTGTGTTGGACAGGGGTTCGGTAGAAAAGGTAGATCCTAATGAAAGTTTACTCATAACGTAAATAAGTGTATTTAGAGATCACAAAGCTCCGCTGAATCCAATGACAAAGAAATACTCCAAAATCGAGTGTGTTCTTCCTCTTGGCCCTTGTTACAACCCGCCGACAAGTTCGGAGAAAATCATCCGTGTAATTTAACTGCCATCAATCACACACACACACACACACACACACACACACGCAGGCACACACAAACAAACAAACAAACGTAGAACTAAACCTCCTTGGCGGACGTAAATAATAAAATGTGTCTTCTTACTTTCATGAAACATATTTAAAAGACAGTCTAATTTTCATACACTTGGTGTTCCTAAAGAATCTTTTGAAAATATATATATTGCATTTGCAGGTAATCTGTTATCTTTGGTAAAACAGATCTCATCCATCTCTTCCATCAACTCCCATCATACAGCTCTGAAGCAGTATTTTCACTAAAGCACGGTCTGTAGTTGTCATGGAGCACAGACAGGGTTTCTCCTTTGAGGCCATGGTGCTAATCTCCTGCAGCCTTAATGTGATTATGGTAATGATCACACAAATGACCCCTGGGCTTTGGGGGATCCGTGGTTCACGCATCCTCATACAGCCTGCACAAGCGCTGTGACTCCACTGGCCCGCATAGGAGACCACCACACTGAGCCAGTCCTGGTGGCCTGCTCCTGTTCCTCTGTCCTTGCTGAGCTTGGAAGAGTAGAGTGAATGACCAAATAAATTCCAGCCGGCAACAAAAGAGCTGAACGGCCATGAGAGAGATGGATATCTTTTGTTGTCTGACACTCAATGCCGTATTCCAATCCAATTACCTCAGCCTTTTGCAACCCCTCCTGTCGCAGTGTATGGCATTGAAGCCGGCCTGAATTCAGACTCGGACCCCGAACAAGAATGTGGTGGATTAGGTGCTTAGAGAACATTCCCTTCCCCCTACCTTTAACAAACTCTGTTTTACACTCTCTGTTGAAAAGATTTACACCTAACAGCATTCTCTTTTCTACGTTTTATCCTATTTAAATTCGATCAACATTATTCTTTGTCTCTCAAAGACATAGAACAGAAATATTTATTCTACAGCTGCAACAAAGATTGTAGACAGTCAGAGTGAGGATGGATTTACTTAATGACACGCACATCCTCACTGCTGACACACTTTTAGAAAATATTGCCCAGCATGTCATGAACCACGAACGACGTGACATCTACATACATGTCTGTCCTTTAGGCTGGGATTCATTGGTCAGACAGGAGGATTTGTGTTCTTTCCTGTGTCTCGTTTTTGCTGGAGATTGTTGATTATGAAGACAAGGCGATGACAGTTAAAACAATCCTCTTTATGCTAGAAAAATCTGTTTCCAATAAGTCAACGCTATTTTAATGCATTTCAGGAACATTGTATTATAAATCGAACATTTTTTAGAGAATAAAAACCTTAAATGATAAAAAAAAAATGCTTTTCACATATTTCTAAAAGCATTTGGTGTCGTTTTATTCCCTAAATAATAAAATAAAAGACTAGCAGATCCTCACACTGCGATTGATTGATTTAAATGTATTTTATTTTGTCAACAGCTTCTACACAATGGTAGGTTAGTTAAAAGCAAAAATATGTTAAATTACTTTTTTTTAATTAACCTAATAAAATAACCAGGAACCCATTGAC